>CM045569.1:1962577-1991109 GCA_024721245.1 Mitragyna speciosa
ATGTTTATACAAGAAGACTACTGAAGGGGAAGTATGGAGATCAGTTTGATATTCTCACGGCCAACCCTTCTTCTATTCATTTTAACAGGTGGTCTTCATGGTGGTGGTGAGGGTCGAGTCAGTTGGTGCCAGAATTCACGAATGAAGGCTAATGGGTTCTCAAATCCGAAGCCCAAAAGACATAAGCCTTCCCTGATTCGATCCCAGGCAATTCTTACTCCTGTTTCTGACGCTGCATCAACTACAAAAAAGGTGTGAATCATTGCTGATGTACAAGTAAATAAATACTTTTAACGTGTCGTATACTAATTATGGTGATTCGTATACTTTTAACTTGTCATATATTAATATGGTGATTCGTATTATATTTGAAGTCTAATAACTTATTTAGATGATAAGTACTAAGCTTTTAGCAATTGATATCCATGGTGTTACTCCACTCTTGAAATTTGTGCAAATATATTATACAAACCATAGTACCATTGCTCCAAAGCTCAGTTATATAGTAGTACCTAAAGAGTGGTACTGTTAAATTCATTTTTGAAAGCTTGTGTATCTGCAAATTGAAAACATGAATATTGTTGTATAATCGAGTAAAAGGCAATTATTTAATCAATGCCTTCAAGGTAATTTTATGGCAGTATCTTTCAATTTAGTATTTTTCCTGTTTGACCTCTATAAGAAGTGAATGTATACCGGAAAATGGTTAATCAAGTGATAACAGCAATGCACTTTTCCCATACTAAATTAATTACTTAATCTAATTGCATGATAACTTTCATGTTAGGAAAAGAAATGTTGTTTTGGAACAAACCCAAAAGAGAAATAACTAGTGAGCTATTTCTTGAATTTGATATTATAGTATAATTAGGGGCGCCTTAGTACAGTTATAATTTGGATTGCTGCAATTAATCATATTAACTGCGAATATACATCTTGGCTTGGCCAAAAAATTGTTGTGTGCTCTTCTTTAAGATCAGAAAATGAAGGCATAGCCTTCAGCTAGCTGCAATAGGTAGACAATGCATGTATACGTGGGGCATTGCTTGTCATATAGTGCCAGAATATTGACATCTAGCATAGTAGCACACCTGGCTAGTTCTCTATCATACTAGGACTCGAGTATTAATTTGGAGAAATTTACATATATGCAAAGACTGTGAAACCATTCTAGTAGTTTAGATTCTATGCAATTCCCATACTTGGAAACGAGTTCTTGTCCATCCATTTGTGACATCATGAAGGTAAATTTCGAATTTTATTAACTTTCTTGCCTCGCAGCTAATTAAGAGAATGGCTAATCTGTCATCCTTGAGGAAAGTGTTTTGAATTGTGATCTTGGTAAAAGCTTAGAGTTCCATTTTTCTTTTCTCCAAGCACCATTCCCGGTTTCAATTATTTATGTAATGAATATGTTTCCTGGCACAGCGAGTATTTACTTTTGGTAAAGGAAGGAGCGAGGGCAACAAGGGTATGAAGTCTTTGGTAAGCCATTTTTATCTTTTGATTGCTTGTTTCCTCCATTACTTTGTCCCTAATTGATGTTTGTCTTTCCTTTCTTTTTCTTTTTTTTAGGTCTGGTTTTAAATTCCTCAAGTTGAAGTTATTAGTAGCTGTATGATAGTGCTGCATAAAAAAACAGAGACTTCACACAAGGAAGTGAAATTTTAAGATATCATCAACTTGCATAATAGAAAGATCTTGCTTTGGATAAAGAAAGAAAAATTTAATAAAATGTATAGAATTTATGTCTAAATTGTGATGTTGTACAAGTTTTGGTTAAGAAATTGAGAGGTGGAATTTGAACCTAATTGCAGCATTAAGTGAATCATTATGGATGTCTAAAAATCAAATGTTAAGGTGTATATTAAGAAGGCTTGTTCACTTGCTGTTGTATAAAATTTTGGAAGTCAGGTTGCATGCATTTTCTTGCTTGTTTAGATATGGAACCGTGAATCTTGTGTGTTTTTATTGTAGTTGGGAGGAAAAGGGGCAAATCTTGCTGAAATGGCAAGCATTGGTTTATCTGTCCCACCTGGACTCACCATATCAACAGAAGCATGCCAAGAATATCAGCAGTGCGGCAAGAAGCTGCCGCAAGGTTTGTGGGAGGAAATATTGGAAGGCTTAGCCATTGTGGAGAAGGACATGGGGGCTCTCCTTGGGAACCCCTCCAAGCCGCTCCTCCTCTCCGTTAGATCTGGTGCGGCGGTATGTTTTTGGGGTTTACCAATAAGTCCCTATATTCATTTGCCAATGTTGTTGCACTTTGTCAATCCCTAGCACAATTGCACATTAACTTAATTATTTCAATTCTTGCTATAAGAATGAAAGGATTTTGCCAAAATAGTAGATGCAATTAAGGAAATGAAGAATATAAAATTCCCAATGCATAAAATTACTCAATTTGAGGTACTTATTAGATTGGTTTTGCTTGTTAGATCTCATGGAATCATTTTTTACGTCTCGAATTATACCAACTGGTGCATAGGGGTGCATTACACCAAATTGAAGCATTTGTCTCAATCATGACAAAAACATATTGAAGCATTTGTCTCAATCATGACAAAAACATTTTGAACACTTTCCTCGATCTCAGTTTCACCATTTACTTTAAATTATAAGGAAACATAAGAGATCGTTGTGATCGATGTTGTAATGAGTTTAAGGATGCAATATGACATCTTAACTATGATGCACCTGTATACATATTTTCATTCCTTATTTTGGCTGATCAAGATTCCACTGTCTTTTTAAGATTTCCATGCCAGGCATGATGGATACAGTCCTAAATCTTGGACTTAATGACGAAGTTGTTGCTGGTTTGGCTGCAAAAAGTGGTGAGCGGTTTGCATATGACTCATACAGACGGTTCCTCGACATGTTTGGAGATGTTGTGAGTGTCCAACCTTGATTATCTAAAGGAAATATCACTTGGAATCTTGAAAACAAGCTCTCCGCAACTCATATATCTACTATCTTTTTTGGTTATCAACAACTTAAGAACGATTGAACAATGGACAGGGTTTTAGCTTGTAATCTTATCAAGAATTTTCTCATCTTACTTCCACTTGATGGAAGGTAATGGGCATCCCACATTCTTTATTTGAGGAGAAGTTGCAAAAGTTGAAGGATTCTAAGGGCATAAAGCTGGACACTGACCTATCAGCCTCTGATCTTAAAGAGCTTGTGGAGCAATACAAAGCTGTCTACCTTGAGGCCAAGGGAGAAAAATTTCCTTCAGGTATCTTTACCCTAATCAGCTTTACGTAGAAGATGTACTTTCGCATATAACTCTATCATGGAGATCCTTTAGGGGAAAGATGTTTTCGTACTTTTCACAAAATTTATCCGCCACATTTATGAGTGTGTTGTCTTGCTTATCGACAGACCCAAAAAAGCAGTTAGAATTGGCAGTCAAGGCAGTTTTTAATTCATGGGACAGCCCACGGGCTATCAAAGTATAGAAGCATTAACCAGATAACTGGGTTAAAGGGAACTGCAGTTAACATCCAAAGCATGGTATTTGGAAACATGGGTAACACTTCTGGTACTGGTGTTCTCTTCACCAGGAACCCAAGCACTGGTGAAAAGAAGCTCTATGGGGAGTTTCTGATTAATGCTCAGGTCCCTGAACTAGTACTGCTGTTTTGTTTTATTTCATAATGCATTTGTCATTGATGGTTCTTATTAGTATTATCACTTAACTAAAAAATGGTTTTATAGGGAGAGGATGTTGTTGCTGGAATTAGGACACCTGAGGACTTGGATACCATGAAAAGTTGTATGCCTGAAGCTTACAAGGAACTTGTGGAGAACTGTGAAATTTTAGAAAGACATTACAAAGATATGATGGTAAATTTCAAGTCTTATTGGGTGAAATTCTTTGGATTGCATAATATTTGACCTTTTTTCTTTGACAGGATATTGAATTCACTGTTCAAGAAAATAGGCTATGGATGCTACAATGTCGGTCAGGGAAACGTACAGGCAAAGGTGCTGTAAAGATTGCCGTGGACATGGTTAATGAAGGGCTTGTTGATACTAGTACCGCTATAAAAATGGTGGAGCCGCAACATCTTGACCAACTTCTTCATCCACAGGTATTTACACATGTTATTAAAGGTTGCTTAGGATGTTCTTAAGCTATGAAGTAAAGGTTATTTTGCCGCCCCTTGGTTGAAGCAAAGAGAGTAATAACTGACGGACTTAGAGCTTATTGTCAAATTCTATCAGACGCATAAAATTTGAACTTTGGAGTATATGAGATAAACTTCCCCTTGGTGATTGGCATTTTTTTCTGGAGAAACAATGGATCTTCTACACTCCTCATGTAAGCACAAATAAATGTGCCACTGAAAAGCACCAATAAATGTCAAACTTGTCTTGACATCAATTTTTTTGTTAAAAATTATCATCTGTGATGTGTGGAATTGTTTGTTTCATAAATAATTCTTAATTTTTTTCAAGTCCTACAGTCTCAATCGTTTTCGAAAAATTATTTGCTAGTTAGTGAGATCTTCTCTTCCCAGTGTCTCTAATATATATCTGTTTGGTCTAGTTTGAGGATCCAAATGCTTACAGAGAAAAGGTGATAGCAAAAGGCCTGCCTGCATCACCTGGAGCAGCGGTAGGGCAGGTTGTCTTTAGTGCTGATGATGCTGAAACATGGCATGCTCAAGGAAAGAGTGTCATCTTGGTATGCCCATGTACTACGTTTTTGTCTAAATGATACCAATAGTGCTAGAAGTTCACAGATATACTTGAGCTTCCTTTTCTGAAGCCTTTGCGATACTGATTTCTTCTTTCCTTATTGTATATGTTAATGGCAAGGCTTTATACGATATATTTGTTTTAGAAGTAGTTAGATTCATGTAAAATGCACTTTTGGACACAGTTTTAGTTTGTCTGGCTGTTGTACAGGTCATTGGTGTAAATTGTTTTATTTAATTTATGGGTTGGAATTAAATCGCCTTTTGGATTGTTCTCGTATGTTATAAGCTAAATGATATTCCTTCGGTGGAAAAGAGAACCTTTTTCTGGACAAGTGCCGTCTCAAGCTTTATTTGCTGTAATTGCAAAAATGCTTCTGATTCTACCTATGTCTATATTGTTGAAAATCTTTTATGATTGCTTTGTCTGAAGGTGAGAACTGAAACCAGTCCTGAGGATGTTGGAGGAATGCATGCAGCTGCAGGGATCTTGACAGCTAGAGGTGGCATGACATCTCATGCAGCTGTTGTAGCCCGTGGATGGGGAAAATGTTGCGTTTCTGGTTGTGCAGACATCCAAGTAAATGATGCTGAAAGGGTATGCCTGCAGATCTCTGTAAACCTTGTGCATATGGTTCTGAGCATCAGAAGAGATGTTTAAAGTTTCATCACAGTGCAGGTTCTAGTAGTAGGAGATAAAGTAATTAATGAAGGAGACTGGATTTCACTAAATGGTTCTACGGGTGAAGTGATATTGGGAAAACAACCACTCTCTCCCCCTGCTGTGACTGGTGATTTGGAGATCTTCATGTCTTGGGCTGACAAATTAAGACGAATTAAGGTGCACAGCATTTATAAATAGGATGTACACTTTAAAGTCAAAATCTATCAAATACTATTAAAGCTGATAAATCAAGTTAATTCACGTACCATGCTAGGTGATGGCAAATGCGGACACACCTGATGATGCACTTACTGCAAGGAACAATGGTGCTGAAGGAATTGGTTTATGTCGGACAGAACACATGGTAACTGTTTCACACTTTTGACATTTCTAAACTTGAATAATATAATTTCCAAATTAATGTCTTTTTTCCTGCAATTTCTTTATACATGCCATTTTAGGATTCTGGCTGCTGTAGTTGCGGCCATCTGGTCATGTCACAATGCATTACCAATAGGTACTCAAAGGAAAAGCAAAAAAATAAAAATTTCCAAGGAATTCTATATGCCAAGATCTATTATATGAAGTCGGTTTGCATCCCTGCTCAGTAACATCTCTAAGTTTTCTTTTTCAATAAAATATTTAGGATAAAAGAAAGAAAAATAAACAGGAAAATGGGAACAAATGAGAAAACTTCCAACTTTCAGTTATGCATTTTCTTTGGTCACTCAAAAACTTTCTAGAATTTGTATCTTTCAGTGTAAGGCATTTAAAAAACGCTCTCTTTTCGTGTTTCAGTTCTTTGCTTCTGATGAAAGAATAAAGGCTGTCAGGAAGATGATAATGGCAATTACCCTTGAGCAGAGGAAGGAAGCCCTTGACTTGTTGTTGCCTTATCAACGATCTGATTTTGAGGGCATATTCCGTGCAATGGATGGTATTCTTATCTTTGGCAACTGATTATCTTGATTCATATTTATTTCAATAACAAAATGATATCAATGATAGAAACATTGAATATACAATATGGTGACTAATAAACAGTGAATATGTTTCAAACTTCTTGACAGTCAAATACTAGGATTCTATTTTTGCAGGTCTTCCTGTAACAATTCGGCTGCTAGACCCTCCACTTCATGAATTTCTTCCAGAAGGCGACCTAGAAGAGATTGTTGGTGAGCTAACTATTGATACTGGCATGACGGAAAATGAAGTTTACTCAAGGATTGAGAAATTATCAGAAGTGAACCCAATGCTAGGATTTCGAGGATGCAGGTAGCTTTCTAATTCTTAAGCACCCCAAAAACTATGAAACACTGATACTTCTGGGTACGAACTAATGTTTTGTGGGATAATGAACAGAAACTCATGCATTGTCCATGTGATTGGATCACAGATTTGCAATGAATAATTGTTGATTATTGTAGTCATGAACTCTATTTTTCTTCCCCTGGTTCTAATGACCAAAAACAGTGGTAATACATTTAGAATGTTTAAATGTTATCTGCCCATCCATGTCTGGCATTTGGTAGCTTAACAAGTATATTTGCAGAAGCAAGAACTAAGATATCAGTTAATCTAAAATGTTTTCTATTCTGACAGACTAGGAATATCATATCCGGAGTTGACAGAAATGCAAGTGCGTGCAATATTTCAGGCTGCAGTCTCCGTTAGCAATCAAGGCTTCACAGTACTGCCGGAGATTATGGTGCCTCTTGTTGGAACATCACAGGCAAGTCTTAATAGTCCTTTTATTGCTCCACCTCTTATTGTATATGTACAACTGGAAAGGGAAAGAAAGATGTAATCAAATTTCCACCACCAAAACCTATGGAAGAAGAAAATGGGGAAATTGTTTAAATGAAATGCAAGAAAGAAACTTAAACGAACCTTTCCTCCCATGCAATAGTTCTAACATGTGACTTTAACGTCATTCTTGTAAGCCAAATTTTGAAAGGAGCTAGACTTCTTTTGGTTCTCATTTTCAACAGAGGTTTGACTGGAGTTTCTGAGTAACAGGAATTAGGTCATCAAGTAAGCTTAGTACGCAGCGTTGCCACAAAAGTCTTCTCAGAGATGGGCACCTCATTGAACTATAAGGTGGGCACCATGATAGAAATCCCAAGAGCTGCTTTGGTGGCGGATGAGGTATGCTGGTGTACTTTGCCATGACTTTCTTAAAGACGGTAATAGAAATTATTCAGAAATAGCACCTCGAAAATTTGAAACTGTGTAGGGATTGATGTTATGGAAGATTACAAAATTTCTTACTTGTAAATGGGTTTCAAAAGATACATCCTAAAAAGTTCCTTTTACTATCTGCATTCTTCAAATGAAATTTAGATTGCCAAGGAAGCAGAATTCTTTTCCTTTGGGACCAATGACCTCACCCAAATGACATTTGGGTATAGTAGAGATGATGTTGGCAAGTTCCTGCCAGTTTACTTGTCTAAAGGCATTCTTCAAGCTGATCCATTTGAGGTTAGTTTGTAAAGTTCATGGCGTATCATAGTATAGGCAGACAACTGGAAGTTATTTAGTTGAGCCTGAGGACCCTTTTGCATTGCATATAGGTACTTGATCAGAAAGGCGTTGGCCAACTCATTAAGATTGCCACAGAAAGGGGTCGTGCAGCGAGGCCAAGCTTGAAGGTGTGTATTAGAAATAATAAGCAAACACATTGAAAATAGTAAATGGAATGATGTTAATTAGCAGACGCCTTTTTGGCAGTGCTGTTTTATTCTCAAGATTTAGTCTCTTTGACTAAGAACTCATCATCCGTTGTAAGATTGTTGATAAACATGTTTGAAGAACAGGTTGGCATTTGTGGAGAACATGGAGGAGAACCTTCTTCTGTTGCATTCTTTGCACAGGCTGGCCTTGACTATGTTTCCTGCTCTCCATTCAGGTACCACTTGCCGCTTGATTATCACTTTGTTCAATTTACTGCTCATGACATTAAAGTAAATTGCATTAATCTGAAGATTTAACTTTTCTTATGGATATATGATTCATCTTTTCAGGGTCCCCATTGCAAGGCTCGCAGCAGCTCAAGTTGCAGTATAACGAGAAGGAATTTTGGAGAAGAAAGCCATTCTATTGCCTATTCCAAATGAATAGTTGTGTATATAAAATAACCACAGATGTACAGCCTTTGCAATAAAACATTGCAGATGAAATTTTCATATTGACAAGAAGAGATGACAATCCATGTATATGTAAAAACTTTCTAGAAATTGAAGGACATTATGTTATGTGTTCTTTACACAAGTTGATTGAAGGAAAGCAAATTTGTGAATTTTGTTAGAAAGCAGAACGAGTTCCCCACCTGATCAAATGGTTTGAGTAAACTGTACTATACCAGTTTTGTAGAGAGTACATTATTATCATGTGTCCGAGGATACCAAGTCAAAACACAAGTGACTTTTCCTACATTGCTTCATTTCTGAATCCTGTTATGGAGCTCAATTCGGACTATGAACTCATAAGCATGTTTGTTATTCACTTTTGCAGAGAGTCTTTGCGTGTATGCACGTTTCTGCCTGTGAAACTTAATTTTCTCGTGCATAAATGAGAATGCATGATGTTCAGAACATTGGTTGTTAAGGTTGTTAAGTTTCATCTCAAACCAATTAATTAATAATCCATGCAACTTTTGCCTAGATTCCTTCTGCATAAATAACCGACTTTCTTGAATGTGTTAAAGCTTGTGAAGCAAACATACTAACATTGGTTGTTAAGGTTCTTCTCAAACCAATTAATTAATAATTCACGCAACTGTTACCTAGATTCCTTCTGCAGAAATAACTGACTTTCTTGAATGTGTTAAAGCTTGTGAAGTAAACATCCTGCGTTATCTGAGGTTTGATTGAGAATGAGTAACGATATTCTATTCTTAAATGGTACGAGTCTTGGAGGAGTATTTTTTGTATATAAAACCGGTGCGTGATTGCCGTCTGTGCCGTGTTAGATAATTAGTAGGTACAACTCTTTAGTCTTGATTGTTATTTCCCCTGCACATGTAGGCGCCAATTAGCACATCTTTTTTTAGTAACTTCTTGATTAATTGGTAAACATGATTTTTGGTCAAAAACTGATGGATGCTATAAAAGAAAGTGGCAAAATGATTCAGTGGCAATGATAAGCCAATTGCAAGAAAAATGTTACATACTTCCTCGTGGATTTGGGGTCTCTTCGGCAGTTGGGTCCCAATATTTTTCTCTCCACAGGCGTAAACATACTTTTGACTTTTTGACAAATGGACAAAAGGAAAATAATACCCAGAACTATCTCATGGAGGTTAGTAAAACCGAGAGCCAAATTATATAGGCTGATAACTGATTGTTCGCGATTAGTGTGCTGAGTTCCATTGCCACCATGGTTCAAAGACTCGGCCGAGTCGCCGAGTCGGAACCGGATCGGAGCATGGACGGTCCGATACCGTTCCGATACCACTCGGAGACGGCGGACTCGCCGGAAAATCGGTCGGTCTCGGTGAACTCGGACCGAGTTGGATCCGAATCGGTGCGAATCGCCCGATTCGGAACCGGATCGTCCGAGTCAATCCGGACCACCATATATATGCCATAATCCAAAGAAATAACATAGAGATATTACTCACCGATTCGGAGCCTACTGATTTCCGGCGTTGGGGACCATCCACTGGTGGTTTAGGCGGCTGATTTGGGGGGCTTTTTTAGTGTTTATTGTTGCTGGATTTTGGTTTGGATTTCGATGGGATGGTTATTGAAGTTGAGTAATGTTTCGGTGGTTGTGATGTTCACTGGCGGGAGGAACTGATCCGGCGGCTGGAGGCGGCAGCGGCGGCGGTCTCTCTGATTTTGGTTGGGGTCTGAGTGGAGAAGAGGAGAAGAGAGAAGACGACGGCTTCTTTTTTCGCGAGGTGCCCTTTTTTTTAAATAATAAAAGGACCGCGCGCAATGCGCGCAGTGTCGTTTTTCAATAATAAAAGCACTGCGCGCGATGCGCGCGGTGTCCTTAATGAGTAATAAAAGACCACACGCAATGCGCGTTGGTTTTTTTTTTTTTTTTTAGTGTCCGGTTCTGCGCGCCATGCGCGCAGATTCTGATTTTTTTAGCACACCCGTGCAAATGCAAAGCCATTTTTTTTTATGTAATTTACCGTGAAATCTTCTCCTATATAAAGGCCACATCCCATAGGCCAAACATATGCAATTTTTTCTCTTGTAAATCACAAAACTTTGAAGCATCCTGCAGGTAGCTCTTTGGAAATCAAATTTGCCTCCCTCAAGCAAAATTTCAAGTTAGTTTTCCTTTTACTTATATATGGTTTTTTATTTTTTACAATGTTTTATTTTTTACATGTTTTTCATATGCATATATATTATTGTTATGATATATATATATATATATATATATAATATAGTCTAGATTTGTATATGTATTATTATTGTAACACACACACACTATAAAATACATACACATACATAATATATATGTGTGTGTGTTTTTTTTTGTTTTTATAATGTTTTATTTTTATATATTTTTCATATGTATATATATTATTGTTATGATATATATATTATATTCACACACACATAATATATGTGTGTGTGTGTGTGTATTATTTTTTAAAATGTTTTATTTTTATATATTTATCATATGTGTATATATTATTGTTATGATATATATATGTTATATTCTGAATTTGTATATGTATTATTATTGTAATACACACACACGCACATATATATACATGCATTTGTGTGTGTGTATATATTATCCTTGATATGTGTATATTATTGTTTTTTGTTTTTATAATGTTTTATTTTTTATATATTTTTCATATGTATATATATTATTGTTTTGATATATATATATATATTATATTCTGAATTTGTATATGTATTCTAATTGTAATACACACACGCACATATATGTACACGTGTTTGTGTGTGTATATATATATTATCCATTGATATGTGTATATTATTGTTTCTTGTTTTTATAATGTTTTATTTTTTATATATTTATCATATGTATATATATTATGGTTTTGATATATATATATATATTATATTCTGAATTCGTATATGTATTATTATTGTAATACACACATGCACATATATATACATGCGTTTGTGTGTGTGTGTATATATTATCCTTGATATGTATATATTATTGTTTTTTGTTTTTATAATGTTTTATTTTTTATATATTTTTCATATGTATATATATTATTATTTTGATATATATATATTATATTCTGAATTCTTATATGTATTATTATTGTAATACACACACGCACATATATATACACGCGTTTGTGTGTGTGTATATATATATTATCCTTGATATGTGTATATTATTGTTTTTTGTTTTTATAATGTTTTATTTTTTATATATTTTTCATATGTATATATATTATTGTTTTGATATATATATATATTATATTCTGAATTTGTATATGTATTCTAATTGTAATACACACACGCACATATATATACACGTGTTTGTGTGTGTATATATATATATTATCCTTGATATGTGTATATTATTGTTTTTTGTTTTATAATGTTTTATTTTTTATATATTTTTCATATGTATATATATTATTGTTTTGATATATATATTATATTCTGGATTCTTATATGTATTATTATTGTAATACACACACGCACATATATATACACGCGTTTGTGTGTGTATATATATATTATCCTTGATATGTGTATATTATTGTTTTTTGTTTTTATAATGTTTTATTTTTTATATATTTTTCATATGTATATATATTATTGTTTTGATATATATATTATATTCTAGATTTGTTTATGTATTATTATTATAATACACTCACTCACACACACACATATAAAATATATATTATTGTTTAAATCTTAGTAAAAATATATTTTTAAAAATTAGACTAATGATCATACAAACAAGTGAATATGTAAATAAGATTTGCAAATTACTAACATAATCTAAATAATTATTGTTCTTTTGTCAAATACCAACTCATTACTTGTAATAACTTTTTGATAGATTACTGATACTAAACATTTATGATGACGTATGTAACAGGTGAAATGGCAAGTAAGGACATTGGTTGGGAACATGGTACACCTGTAGGTGGAAATAGAAAAATTGTGAGATGTAATTATTGTGGAAAAGTAATGCATGGCGGTATTACAAGATTGAAGGAGCATGTCGGTCATATTACAGGCCAAGTTGAACCTTGTCCAAAAGCTCCAAGAGAAATTATAAATGTAATAAAAATGCATTTAAGAGCTGGTAAGGCTCAAAGAGCTACCTTAAAGAAGAAAAAAGAAGAAATATTGAGCTCTTTGCAAGAGGAGAATATGTACGGTGACGAGGAGGAAGAAGACGTATATGAGATTGATGAATCGGAAGATAAGCAGATGAGGCGAGCAATGAGAGAGAGCCGATACTTACAATTTGTTGAAGAGCAGCGAAGGCATTCAGTGTCTGGAAGTCGACCATCCATATCTATACCAGGTATTATTTGTAAATTAAAATGTTATAGAAGTTATCGCATCAATTTATTAAAATACATTGAAATTATTATTTATTTATTTTTTATTTTTTAAACATCTTTTACTTCAGAATATATGGGTGGTAGTACTTCGGAGCAAGCAACTGCTAGAAGTAAAAGGGGTTTGTCACGTAATTTCAGTGTTAGACAAGCAGATGAAATCATAACCAGAGGAGTTGACTCGCATATGTTTCCTTCGAAACAAAAATCAGTCAAATCAATGTTCGCGGGGGAAAACATAAAGAGAGTCGGTAAGGCAATTTCAAAATTTTTTCATTTTAATGCTGTACCATTCCATGCAGCTGATAATCCATACTACCAATCAATGATTGATGAAATTGCCAAAGCTGGTCCTGGAATTAAAGGCCCTTCAGCTTATCAAATTGGAAATGAATATTTAGATGAAGAATTTGAAGAGGTTCATAAATATTTGGAAGATGTCTATGGTAAATTTTCAACTTTTGGCTGCACACTTATGTGTGATGGTTGGAGTACTCGCACCAAGCACCCAATAATAAATTTTATGGTATACTGTGATAGGCATATGCTATTTCATAAATCAGTTGATTGCACAAATGTGAGAAAAAATGCAGAATATATTTTTAAATTAATGGATGAGGTAGTAGAGTCTATAGGAGAAGAAAATATTGTACAGATTGTGACAGATAATGAATCTAGTATGAAAGCAGCTGGAAAATTACTAATGCAAAAAAGAAAACATCTATATTGGTCACCTTGTGCTGCTCATTGTATTGACTTGATGTTAGAAGATATTGGCAAAATGGATGAGGTGAAGCAAACTATTGCACAGGCAAAGAGGATCACTAGTTTCATATACAACAGTGATAAAGTAGTGAATTTGATGAAGACATATACAAGAAAAAGGGAATTGTTACGTCCCGGCATCACAAGATTCGCTACTGAATTCATTTCTTTGGAAAGTCTTATTCGGCATTGTCTAGAATTGAAAAGAATGTGTACCTCAGATGAATGGATAGATGTCAATAACACAACCAAACGAAGAGGAGAAGCTGCTAAAGTGGCTGAATTGATACTATCTCGAAAGGTTTTGGAATAAAGTCAGATTTGTCTGTGCAATAATGGAGCCTTTGGTTAAAGTCTTAAAGACCGTTGATCAAGACAATAAACCGACCTTGCCAATTATTTATGAGGCCATGGATAGGGCAAAAATGGCCATTAAAAAGTCGGTAAAAAATTGGAGGAGTATTTGGGATGTGATTGACAACAGATGGTATGACCAATTACATTGTGATTTACATGCAGCAGGTAATTTAAAATAATATATGCAATTTAAATATGCATTATATATGTATTCACTTGTTTAATTAATTTTATAATTTTATTTTATTTAGCATATTTTTTAAATCCGACCCTGCAATACTCTGGAACATGTGAGTATAACACTGATGAAGTTCGTAAAGGGTTGAAAAGAGTCATTACAAAGTTGGAGCCAGATTTGGATACACAAGTTGATGCAATAAATGAGGTATATTTATGATTATTTTATTTATATATATTAGTGATCACATGCATTACCAAATTCTTGAATTTTAACATATATGCATATGTCATTTTTTGTAGATCAAAATTTTTACAGAGAAAAGAGGAGGATTTGGAAGTTCTATTGCAACAAGAGCATTGTCGAAATCCTTACCAGGTTCGAGCTCAATTCAATATATACTTAAGTTTAAGTTATATGAATGAAGTTAATATTTTTTATAATATTAAGATTATTATTATTATTCTAATTGATTATTATTTTGTCTGTTTAGCTGAATGGTGGCTCAATTACGGTGAAGATGCTCCACATCTGAGAAAGATTGCAGTGAAAATATTAAGTCAAACTTGCACATCCTCTGGTTGCGAAAGAAATTGGAGTACTTGGTCCTTGATTCATACAAAGCTTCGCAATCGTCTAGCAATTAAAAAATTGCATAAATTGGTCTTTGTGCATTATAATATGCGATTAAAGGTGAAAAATATGATGTATCAAAGGGACACTGATGACTTCTACAGCCCAATTGATTTGAATCACATTTTTCATCAAGATGATATATTAGATGAATGGATAAGAGAAAGTGATCAGCCTACCTTATCTGAAGATAATCTCGAGTGGTTAGATGAAGGCATTCGCCAACATGAATCAGAAAGAAGTCAAGATGGTAATAGACGTGATAGTGATGATGATTTCGGTGATACATTATCCCAATTTATTACCAGGAGGAACAAAAAAAATCTTATTCAATCATCATCTCAGAGGCATAAAGGTAAAGGTAAGGTTGGACAAACGAGTAGGCATGTTGCTATTTCATCCTCGTCCAATAAAAGTGATAGTGACAATGATGATGGTGATGATGGTGGTGATGGAAATGAAGAAGATAATTCTTTGAGATATAGTGGAAGTCACGATCAAGAGAGCCAACAAACAGGAGGTACGTCGTGGGCTCGAGATCAAGATAATTATTATGCCACTCAAGACACTGATCATGGTTATCGTCCAGGCATAGAAGCACAACGAGAATATCTCAACAAATTAACTGAGTTTCCAAGTCAAGATACTTTCTCTTATCCTTCAGGCTCACGAAGACATAGAGGAGTTGAAGAGCATATGCAAAATTTGAGTATAGATCCGAACTCTAAGTACGATTCTAGTCAAGATTGGAGCAGTAATCAATCGGAATATGGCTACGAGCAATCATACGGAATTGATACGGGTTATTATAGCCGATATGGTCTATTTGATGGAACTGGACAAGTTGATAGTTCTACTAGTAGTCATGGTGGCAGATATTATGAACAAACAATTGATAGACATCATGACAGCTCCTCTTTTGAATCTAATAGCTTTGGCTATGATCGTACTGACGATAGTGCTAACTATCGAGGGTTCGGATATTATCATTATGCTCCGGAATTCACTGGCAATCAATCAATTCCCACGTATCATGATCATGGAATGCCAAGTCAATCCTCACAATCAAGGAATGCACAAGATGGCTCTTATATGTTACCTGCTCCAGATCCACATTTGTTTTACCATCCATCGGGGGAAAATGATAGTGATTTTGAACCGCATCGTCATTCTACTTGGTATTGATAGGTGAACATTCAAAATAATATTAGACATTTTTTCAAGTCTTTGCATTTTGTTTAATGTGATTCATTTTTAAAGATGTAGATTGTTTTTTTATATCGATAAAATGGACACATTTTAGAGATTTTATTTACTTATTTTTTTAGTTATTTTTGTGTAGCATACTTTTCTTTATATTTTGAATGATTATTTATAATTTTTAGAATAGAAATTGATTTAAAATGTGCGTCTCACCGAGACCGCGACCGAGACGCCGAGTCCGATGTGGAACGATACGCGCCGCGACCGCGACCGAGACCGCGACATTGAACCATGATTGCCACTTCTCTATTGTCAACATGTTCTTGGTCAGTATTTGAATTTTTTTTTGACCTTCTTGGGAATCTTTGATCATCCTTAATATTATGACCATGAAGACTCTTGAAGAACTATTTCTTTTCTCAGTTTATAATATGATTCCATTGGCTGTAAAGAAAAAGTCCTTTAACAATTGGGAGTAGGTGTAATTTTTTTGTCATAATATACAAGATCAACAACGTTGGCACGCAACAATGTCAATCTCGACCTCAATTCTTGGAGCAGTTGGGATGTCCTTTGTCTCTATAGCCCTCTGCACTCCCTAACTTCTATTGAGCATCGGCAGGTCCCTCAGTGCATATTTTCAACTGGGCTCACCTAATAAAAGCATGAACTCGAAAACTTCAATCAAATCATTGATACCATCATAAAAATGTTGGAGAAGGGCTCAATGCACTCAATGCAATCAAGAGAGATTCCAGAGCCTGTGTGCAATAAGAAATTGTCTCAGATGTTGCGTTTCCTCAGCAGGAGATTTCGATGCCTTTGCTCAAGGATACGGTGGTTTATCTGGAGGCAACCGAGGCCTAAAGTTGTCATCAGAAGGTTTGGAAAGCTGAACTCAAAAAGTCAGCTCAACAAAGAAGCAACAATAGGAAATTCCCCAAGTCAGCTGAATGTAAAAGTGAAAGTTGGTTTTACACAAAGGCCTATTCGAGTTGCAACTTTCAATGCTGCACTGTTTTCACTTGCACCAGCTGTTCCCAAGGCTGAAAAGTCAGTTGTTTTCGTTCCTGGGGACGAAGAGTATACGAAGACTGATGCTCGGATGAAGCCGGTTAATAGTCATCCAAAAAGCATACTCAAGCAATCTCCCTTACATCCCATAATTGGTGATCCTGAGCTAACTTCTAATCAGATCAAACTCACAAGATCAAAACCAAAAGTTTCTATAAATCTTCCTGAAAATGAGATATCATTGGCACAGAGCAAGGTGCTTAACATTGTGGATGATTCTTCAACCAATTTCATGACTTTCCACACAAATAGCATTGCTCCAGTGAGGTCTCCTATATGCTTCCCTCCTGGCATGGCTAACTGGATGAATGACGGGAGCCTAACCTTTGGAAGTAAGACAATATTTGATGTGCTTAAAGAAGTGGATGCTGATATTTTGGCTTTGCAAGATGTGAAGGCTCAGGAAGAGAAAAACATGACCCCTTTGTCTAATTTAGCTGACTCCTTAGGTATGAACTATGTCTTTGCAGAAAGCTGGGCTCCTGAGTTTGGGAATGCTATCCTGTCAAAGTGGCCAATCAAGAAGTGGAAAGTTCAGAAAATCTGTGATGACAAAGACTTCAGGTGCATCACTCAATTCTAGGAACTATCTTAATTCCTCAAAGTTCACTTTTGTATCCTAATAAACAAAAAACAGCATGTCACCAATGCTAGTAATCATACATGAATATTCAGAAATTGCAAGTTTATCCTACTTGTCATCTCATGAATATTCATTACGGCTCAAAGCCTTTTGGCTGTGGGATCTATCATCAGACAATGTTCTCTCCTGTAGAAGGATCCTGAAATTTGAGTTTGGAATACTGAAACACATGACTGCGAAGGCACTTGCAACTTGCAAGTGCAAAAGAACTAACGAATTAATTATTGTTTGCGCTGCTCATGACTAGGAATGTGCTCAAGGCTACAATTGATGTGCCATGGATGGGAGAAGCTTAACTTCTATTGCACTCAACTTGATCATCTAGATGAGAACTGGAGGATGAAGCAAATCAATGCAATTATCCAGTCAAGTGATCATCCCCACATCCTGGCCGGTGGTCTCAATTCTCTTGATGGATCAGATTACTCATCTGAAAGATGGACAAATATTGTGAAGGTAGTAGAAATCTAACTAATTCTCCATCTTTGAAAAGATTTTGAAGCACTATTAGTAACAAAACAAGAAAATTAGCTAATCCATTTTTTCTTTTCATCATTAAATTTTCAACATGACAGTATTATGAGGAATTAGGAAAACCAAGACCAAAAGCTGAAGTAGTTAACTTCTTGAAGGAAAAAGAATACACAGATGCCAAGTATTTTCCAGGAGAATTCGAGCCAGTGGTCATCATTGCCAAAGGCCAAAGTACAAGATTTTCTTTTATATTTTATACTATTCCTGGTAGTCTACTAATAAACTTTGATATAGACCACAAGGGTTTGTCATGCTCAAACACTATTGCACTAATACTCTCTGTTTTCTTGAAACAGATGTTCAGGGGACTTGCAAGTATGGAACTCGTGTAGACTATATTATGGCTTCCCCTGACCTGCCTTACAACTTTGTACCTGGATCATACTCGGTCATTTCATCAAAAGGCACATCTGATCATCACATAATTAAGGTTGATATTGTGAAAGCAGCAGATAGTGCTCCAAGGTGTGGCAAAAAGCAGAAGAAACTAAAACAAAGACTTGTAAAGATCACAAATTCTTGTACTTCACGAGGATTTTGGCAGTTGTAAGCACTCAAAATTTTGAATGCATGATATTTAAGTAGTTATACTATGTCTCACTCATTGTAAGCCTAAAATTGGATCCCTCCCTCTACAAAACTCGAACAAAGTTGAGCACAAAGATCCCAATTCAAATCAATTCACAAGGAAGTAGTCTCCATTTTCTTTTAGGATGTATTCAAACATTTAGAAAATTTGATTATTGGTAGAGATACATAGATTTGATATATGTTTAGACATATTAGGGAGTTGTATAAGGGGAAAATATTTCAAAAGCAAGCTTTTATCATAAAAAGTAAACCCTTTTGTTGATCTAAATTTCCATTTTCTCAGTTATCTTTTTCACATATTTGGTAATATTCTTTCCCTATAAGTGCATCATTTATGCACATATAAAAGAAGGCAAAGAACAAAATAAGAAAGGCTATCCCCACTTTTTAAAACCAAACTCTAAGTTTTGTTTTTGCATCTTTGTTTTCCAAAACTAACATAGTTGCCTTATATCTTCTCAAACTCTCAATAAATCACTCTTTGATGGTGTGAAGCTAAACAACTTAAATTAATTACCTGCCACCTATTAATATGGACTAAAACTTTAAAAGTTGATTTACGTATTTCACTTATGCTTAGCCACCAAGCCAACATATTAGTGGTTAGAGGGAGCACTTAAAATCTCTCCTTGCTACAGGTTAGGGGTTTCAAACCCCACCTGCAGTAGATAAATTGATAAAAAATCCAAAGATGCACTGATTTAATCTCCTTTAACCCCTCAGGTCTAGTTGGACCATCCATAAAACTAGGTTAGGAATACTTGAAAAAAAAATTTATTTCACTTATGCTTAACTTAGAAATCTTAAGGCGGT
Source organism: Mitragyna speciosa (assembly GCA_024721245.1). Taxonomy (NCBI): domain Eukaryota; kingdom Viridiplantae; phylum Streptophyta; class Magnoliopsida; order Gentianales; family Rubiaceae; genus Mitragyna; species Mitragyna speciosa. Next base: position 1,982,285 of record CM045569.1, read on the forward strand.
ATGATTTTTAAGTTTGATGGGCCAAAACTGATTAGTGTTTTGGTCTTAGTTTATTGTCCAGTACCACTTGTGGGCTTCGAAATGAAGCGCAGTACATTAAATTATATGGCTACGGTACGGGTTTACTGAATCTATTGACTGAGCTGAACTGAACCCAGTATGCCTTTTCAGTTGACCCAGCCCATGTAAAATGAGAAGTGTATTCCTTATTTTTATGAGCTGGAGTTTATTCTTCCTTTATATTCAAATGGGCTTCGAAGTTTTCACATCTACTCTTAAGATAAATAAAATTTAATCTCAAACGTTTCAATTAAGTCCCTTGAGTCAATCCCCCAAAAATTAAAAAAAAAATTGAATTTGAGGAAAAGTAATATCAGCCTCATGGCCTCTTTTAAAAAGAAAATCTTCTCGATCGAATTATTTTTCAAAAAAAAAAAATTTCTTGCATTAAAAAACCACCATTGTTGGTATGGTAACATATCCCTAAACTCAATCAACTTGATTGCATGCAAGATTGAACATAATAATGAAAATCAAAGAAGCCATTCTAATAAAACTGCTAGTTATGAAATTTTAGCAAATAGTTTTTATGATAGAGAGGATTGTAGTCCAATATGTGAAGGGATCTTTTGAAAACAACGTTATTTCTGACTTTAATTGATTCTTGCCCATGTAAATGTAATGTAATAAATAGATGTTATTTAAGAGATAATCTTGACGACAAGTCGGAGTGATGTCAATTAGCTAATGTTGATACTCAAGGTGCAAGTAATGCTTCTAAGGGTTATTCTCAAATAGTATATTTTAGGAGGATATCACTATTAGATTAAGCAATGTGACAACCAAGAGGGGGTTTCCGTTGTACCTACACAATTAAGTAAGAGTATGGTCTTCCTTCTTGCCTATTTTCTGAAGTAAAAATAACATTAAAAAAAAAGAACATTCTTCTTGCCTTACTTTGACTTGCTAAAAAGTCCACCATTTGTTTGATCTACGTTATTAGGTAAAGTTGAATTGCAAGAATGTATTTTAATATTTTCGAACTTAATTGTTTATCTTTCAATTCTTTATAGGTTCCATATTTGTACCAATACTTATATTAATTGTCATACCAAAAAATAAAACTTTAAGTTAAGCCATTTGCACATCCTTATCCTTGAAATGATCTACAAGCTTCTAACATGTTTCTATATGCCTTTTGGGACATCATGTAACAAAAATTTAGAAATAAATATACCCTTAAAATTCAGGTGTATAGAATTTAGTTTTTTTAACTTTAAAATTACATTGCGGATTAGACACCAATTATGAAATAGTAAACGTACGATAGTGTTTGCCAATTTATCTTGAAACCTATCTCCAAAATGATTCACATCTCTATTTATGTTTTGCCATTGCTCTTATGAAGTACCAAAATTATATTTGTAAGAAATAGACTGACCAAATAAAACCATATTGGTGCCACATAAGTTGGAATAGCATGATAGATATAGTAAAAATTCAAACAAATAATTAGAAAAAATTGAAATAATATCATCAAAAATTAAGACCCGTAAAAATAAAAATAAAAAAGACTTTCGGAAGCATATTACCATCAATAATCACAAACCCAATGTACACCAATAATAACATTCATCCATGAAATAAAGACTTCAATGTACTGTTAGCCTTTCTGGCTTGAAAAAGCATAGCCAATGTAGTTACGCTTATTGGGAAACAAGGAAAACACAACGCTCGAAACCACACCAACCACAGTAGGCAAGACCGAGAGCAAAGTCTTCTTATCCTTCTGAAAAGATGGATAAAAGCAGTTCACTGATTCATCATTCAAAAGAGCCAGACCAGCAAAAACAATCAAGGCAAAAATTGCATGCACAAAATCTCCAAGTCTAATCTTATAAGATGATAAATCTTTTGACTCCGGATTTGGCCAAAAGCCCTTGAAAGTTGCTATGCCATAGTGAATCTTGCCATCACTATCTGTGTAGCTATCAGTGAAAGTTGAGAAAAAACAAGAAAGCCCACAAACCGCTATTAGAATGGAGGATAAGATCTTGTTAATTGTTTGGCAACGGTCATAGCCAATCAACAAAGGATTGAGGAACTGATAGATGAAAACAGTTCCTGTGGGGAGAAGCTTGATGAGGCTGCTAAGGCCATCAAATGCTTTGTCTTTTATGCTTCCTTTATTGGCCATTGTTCAATCTTGCTTCTAAATTTTGAAGGGTTTTTGGCTATAAAATGTTGTATATTTGCATATGGTATTTATAAGAAGAAGCATGCAAGAAAAGTTGCTTGCACGTACAAGGGTTAACTATATGACTTTCTGATTAAAAATTTGCAGGTTTTGTCAACTTGATTGATTGCTCATATACACAATCTCCTAACATAACCATTTAAAATACGTATGCAGATTATTGATACTTCTAGTTCTAGCATTCCTCAAGATATTCCTCAAAGTGACTAATCTTGTCCTTTCATTAATTATTGTGGCACTTTCTCATAAATATTGCCAATATGGCACAAAGTTGGTATTGTTAACTTCAATGTAGTTTATGCTGGGTATAGTTTAATTCTTTAGGATTATAATTAAGTAAGAACTTGTGTTATGTTGAAGAATTTTCCTAGAATGATAATCGAAGAAACTCTAATAGATTGTAAAAGAAAATAAATTATTTGATAACGAATGTACTCTAGAGGATTTCGAAGTTAAGTACTTACTGTCAATGGTGTACTACTACTATTTGTTAAGAGTTTATTTATAAGTTACAACTTAGTAAGAGATGAGAAGCCAGATGGTTTGCTTAATTAATTTGCAATCATATATATTTTCACAGTTTAAATTTTGATAGTTTTTCAAGAGTTCCGTTTCCATTTCTAGTCCACCAATACACAATTTTCCAAAATTAATATGAAAAACCAAGAAAATAATTACTTACCAAAAAAAATTTACTAATTAAATAAAACAATAAGGTAGGATCGGATCTACGTGAGAATTTATTTATTTATTATTTATTATTTTTTTGCTTTTTGGCATGCTTGGTTGGTTTTGGTTGGGCCGTCAAGTTTGATCAGCATGTTAAATTATGGGGCCGTTACCTAATATAAGTTGGGCTACCCTGTCCGTAAATGCACTTTACAAGTACAGAATGAAAGATAGTACCGGATACACAAAACTGAAGCAAAAGACGATTAAGCCCAGACCAAAAGCCGTTAACTCACAAAGTTCTTGGGCTGTTGCCAACACCTTGTTGCGTAGGTTGCCAAGCCTGTTAATGGGCTTTGTTTGGGAGAGAGGTCAAAGACAAGTTATACAGTCAAACTCCAAAAAAAACAAAAAAGGCCCAACAAGATGAGGGCCAGACCACATCGTTTGAACCCAGGGAAGCCCAACATCATTTTAATTTTCCTTTTCCTTTTTCTGTTTGGGAGGAGCGGTAACTCACGCACATACACTTTTATCTTCTTATTCATCAAATATTTCCCCCATTTTTATTCAATTTGCTTTTCTTCCTCTTCACTACTAATTTTATTGCGGTTATTAGAAAAGTTTTTCAATTTTTTTCAATATTTTTTTTAGGTAATCACTAAAAGTAAAATATTCTAATTGTAGAAAATGCTCATGTGTACTCTATATATAATATATATATATATATATTATTAATATTTGCTAGAAAAAGCTTTTTACTGAAAGAGAATGCAAAAATGAACTCAAAGTTTAGGAAGATACATATGTCAAGTGATTGATTCCATAATATCTATCATATCTAGATGATTGTTTGACATTTGAAGATAGTCAAAATTGCCCCATACAACATTATTCAGGTACATGACTGTTAGGTGCTTATGATGACTATATATATATATATATATATAATCAAGATGTGAGAAATTGTTCCACACAACACTATTCAGGTACGTGACTGTTAGGTGCTTATGATGACATAAATGAGAATAGAATGAGTTTGCTTTATACGTTAATTTTGTGTGTATTGTGAGATTGATATTTTTCAAAATCAGGAGAATATCTTAAGCATGTGATAACCAAACTATAACACGTATTTTCGAATCATGTTAGCAAGTCGTCACTGTATACCGAAAAAAATCAGCATGGGATTAACTTTTAAGGGGCTCATGATGTGATGTTTAGGGCCTAAATTCATAACCTTTTCACGCTTACTACATCCTATTGACAATTTTTCAACATACATAATATAACATCCATTGTGAACAAATTGGGATATTCTATTTCAGAATTTACATTTACTAAGTGTAGATTTCGATTATTGAGTGGCGGAGCCAGGAAATTTTTTAGGGGGGCTAATCTAGAGCAAATAGTCGAGAAATGTTAAATTCAAACCTAAATAACTTATAAACACAATAGTTTGGAAGCATAGTTGATTTTTTGTTAATTTTTAGATGGACAAAATATAATAATACAAAAATTTCTACTTACAAAATGTCTTTTTTACACCCCGCCTTCCCTCCGCCCCTGATCTATTCCAATTTGTTTTGTGCGTAAAATTTGTTAAAATGAAGTCATGTCCAGGTAGATTTTCCCTTTGCCCAGTTTTCCCGTATCAAAAAATTCAATTGCAGTACATACAACTAACTTCAAATTGTTGTGTAAGAGGAACACGCATTCATTCTTTATGAAGTCTCAAACAATTCTTCATCTTTTATTTTTCTTGATCAAACTTATACCATTACAGTGGAGAGGGAATGATATTAATAAGATTCGAACTCTCGACTTTGGATAAAGTCGTAGAGCTCTAACCGCTCACCTCTCTATTCGTTATTAAAAATTCTTCAACTAAAGATTAAAACAATTACGTATTGCATGATGGGGAACTTGTTCATTATCAAGAAACAAAGATTAACTAGCATGTAAACAAATTTTCAATTTCTTGCAAAGACCAATCATATTACAATCACACAACAACCACAGAAGACCAAAATAGTAATGTTGATAATAAATTTCTCAGACCAACCAATCAACAAACACATACAGTTTTGAGCATATGATTAGCCTATAGATTTCTATAACTGTATTAGATAAAGCTTTTGTACTGATTATAACTTATTCGTCTACACGAGCGGGTTTGTGTTTATATCACGTATTTAATAATAAAATCCTATATACATAGACCCCTTGTGTAAATGAAAATGATAACAAATCAATATATATATATATACTGGTATTTGTGTATATCCCAAGAAATTAAGCTTTCTGCCTCAGCAGTTGATGATGACTGCTGGGTTGAACTTGAAGTACTTGAACTCGAGGTTGAACTCGAAGGGTACCCTATTCCATGGCGCTTGTTGGGGAAGATAACAGAAACAGCAGCAGAAATTGAGCCAATAACAGGAGGCAAAGCCATGAGCAAAGCCTTCTGAGTATTCTCAAAAGATGGATAAAAACATTTAACCGTGTTGGCATCCAACAAAGAGATAACACAGAACACAAGCAATGAGATAATAGCGTGAACAAAATCTCCGATTTGAAGTCTGTATGATTTGAAGTTCACAGATGAACTTGCACCAGAAGTTGGCCAAAAACCCTTAAATGTTGCAATCCCATAGTGAGTTTTTCCTTGATCATCTTTGTAACTATCAGTGAATGTTGAGAAAAAGCAAGAGAATCCCACATAGAGCGAAAAGCACGCTTGAAACGTACTTGTTTGCAGTGCTACAGTTGCCATTGTTGGTTTAAAATTGGGTTCAGAAATTGGTATAGAAAAACAGTCCCTGTAGGGAGAATCCTGATCAGGTTTCCTGCCCCGGTGAATGTTTTGTCCTTCATGCTACTAGTGCTTGAGGAAGCAGTATTGGTTGTGGTTTGTGTGGCCATTTTTTTTTTCTTTGATGGCTGATGTCTAAGGGATCTGAGAAATGAAGGAATTCTTCAAAAAAGGTGCAATCGTTTGAAGTAATAATCTTGTTGAGTTTTGTTTGGAATGGTGAATTTTGCAAGAATTTGTGTGGTTCTTATAGGGAAGAGAAAGGAAGGGAAAGGGGGAGGAAGTTACTTCCACGGAAAATATATGTGAATGGTTTTTATGCTTAAACAAGAAATAAGCAAAATTGTTTGGCTTTTACTTTTCGGAAGGTGGCAAAGTGGAATTTCTCTAAGCTTGAAGCATTGAGAATTGTTTCTAATTAGAGATTTCCGTGTGATCATTTATCAAGAGATTAAGTAATTAACCAGGTTCTTTATGTTGACTAGTATACTTCTATATTCATGTAGTCTCCTGGTCATTATGATGCAACAAAGGTTTTTGTTAAAAGATCACTAGCTTTTAACTTAATGATGTTACATCTCCAGTTGAAATGATTCTTTTATATCTACGATATATTCATGGTACAATCTCGTACAAAGCGAAGAGGTAAGGAAAAGCGTTTCATAGGAAATGTTATTACATTTTACCTAGCTTTATAAGTTCTCATATCAATAAACAAGAATACAAGAAATATGCATGCATGCTATCATAAACTAGGAATGTGAAAAATAGTTTAGGACATGATTATTTCAGTCCAATTTGACAACTGGTGTTTGAAGGGTGCAACTCGGCTAGCTTTTTTCTTCAATATATCACAGTCAAATTTGCGTAATACATAATTTTTTTCCCCTTTGGACAGCAGTTATCTGGTGTATGCATGCGCAAAAGAAAGTTACATTAGACATTATAATTTATTGGACGAGACAATAGGCCGCAGTCAGTTATTCATCAGTTACTAGGTATGCATATGAGAACGTGTTAAAAGTGTTTAGTTATTCTGATAAATTAATGTAAGTCATATATATTTCTAAACTTCCGATTTTGTTTTTCTTCTTTTCTGCTGTCACAGTGATAGATGAACATATTGGATTTGCATGCCTAGCAGGTGCATTTGCCTCATAAATTAAGTTGATTTAGTACTAAACTTGTATACATAGTAAACTCCATGAATACACAGTTTAATATATAACAAATGGTCACCATCCATTTACGTAGGATTGCAAATCGTGCAAGTAAATATGAGTTCGCAGCAACGTTGTATAAATTGCCATTATCACTTAAAGGTGAATATCTGAAGCAAAAGATAAGTATTAAATCGACATAAATATTTTACAAGCGTACAAAGTGACAGAATATAGTTAAAACCATTCCAAAAAGAATGGCTAAATAAGTTGAATTCTATTGTGTTTTAATCGCATCTTTTAGAAAAATTACAAAGACAAAATTATTGTTAGTTGACATGCAAATTTAGGTGAATTTTAAACACTTTAAATCACTAGTTAGGTGAAGAATCTTTGTAGTCCAGATACATAAAATATAAGACTTTGAAATTTGCAAAGAGTCGAAAGGGATAGAGTTGCGTAGAGCTCTTATACAATAGTCTCCCACGCAAATTTTAGTTAACATGTGTAATCAATGAGTCATCGTTAACTTAGATGATAAACCTCCTTCAACAGTGGCCAATTCTCCCTTACAGAAGACTTGAAATTTCAAAAAGAATTAGCTGAGGATTGGACGTTCTGTCCAAGTGTTCAACCAGATTGGTCTACATATGAAGAACAAAGAAAAGAAGTCATGATCCAACATGGGTCCAGCCCGAGTTGAGAATTCAAATAACAGATTCAAGAATATAGCATGGACTCTTGTCTCAGGTCAGATAAAAATGAAAAGAAAAGTATGATGAACAACATAATTGTAGCTGACTGCAGAGATGTACTTGCTCAGACCTTTAATTGAGATAAACGTAGAATTTGTTCTAACAGTTTATAAACCCACAACTTACAAACCTTGTTAACTTTTCAATAATAAAAAATAAAAGATACAAAGAACATGTATGTTATTGTTTCTATTATGTCCTATAACCAACATAGTTTAGTGATCACAAAAAAAAAAAAAAGGGCAAAGGATTTGAATCGAATGGTACAATATAGATCCTCTGTCTAATTTTTTATGGTATCCAATTGTGTCCAAGTATGAAAAATATGTCATATTAACGTAAAGCTCTATGAAACTGTGCCGTATCATTTTGTAATACAAGATAATTTTGTATTATATACAATTGAAAAAAAAAAATAGACAAAAGCCTTGAACAATAAATGGGAAGCAACTAGTTTAAAGAAGTTGTGTTATGCTTGAGTATTTTGTACCTCCAATTTGTCACAAACTTCATTTTGCTTTTTCACAAAAAGGAAATAATACAGACAAAAGGTACTTTATTTCTATAACTATCATGAGTTACCCATGGCTCAAGTAGAATGATTATGTCCTAATTGGCGTCTAAGAACGAAGGGATATGGAATTGTCAATCTTGCAACAATCATAACTGTTGATCCCTAAACTAATGAAATCTGACCATACCAGGAATGTTTACATTTTTTTTGGGTCAAAGGAATTCAAATGGTTGAAAATTCTGCATTCCCCAACTTCAAGGGAAATTTCAGAAATTTGACACAGGTGCATTGGATTATAAGCTTGTCTCTGACTCGTCTTATCTATGACGTTCATTGCACGAGATTATTTAGCTATTAGTATTGATGTTTATCGTTTTTGCCGACCAATTACTTTTGACAATGATTGAAGAATTTGTGTCATAAATCAAAGACTCCAGCTTCCCTTTACTGGGTTCTTACTAACATGGGTTTTAAGAATTGGGGTCATGTGTTTGGACACTGTAAGGACTTCCCTAATTAACTTCCTTAATTAACTTAGAAAGGTACATAAACCTTTTTTTTTTTTTTTTTGGGAAAGCTGAAATGTGTATATACATTTAACGGAAAATGCTATGGTGATGAAAAGTTATTATCTTGTATTAAAGTGATAAACTTT
>CM045569.1:1991209-2019906 GCA_024721245.1 Mitragyna speciosa
ATTGCCACTTCTCTATTGTCAACATGTTCTTGGTCAGTATTGAATTTTTTTTTGACCTTCTTGGGAATCTTTGATCATCCTTAATATTATGACCATGAAGACTCTTGAAGAACTATTTCTTTTCTCAGTTTATAATATGATTCCATTGGCTGTAAAGAAAAAGTCCTTTAACAATTGGGAGTAGGTGTAATTTTTTGTCATAACATACAAGATCAACAATGTTGGCACGCAACAATGTCAATCTCGACCTCAATTCTTGGAGCAGTTGGGATGTCCTTTGTCTCTATAGCCCTCTGCACTCCCTAACTTCTATTGAGCATCGGCAGGTCCCTCAGTGCATATTTTCAACTGGGCTCACCTAATAAAAGCATGAACTCGAAAACTTCAATCAAATCATTGATACCATCATAAAAATGTTGGAGAAGGGCTCAATGCACTCAATGCAATCAAGAGAGATTCCAGAGCCTGTGTGCAATAAGAAATTGTCTCAGATGTTGCGTTTACTCAGTTGGAGATTCAGACGTATTTGCTCCAGGATCAGGTGCTTTCTCTGGAGGCGTCCGAGGCCTAAAGTTGTCATAAGAAGGTTTGGGAAGCTGAACTCGAAAGGTCAGCTTAAAGAAGTAACAAGCAGAAATTCTCCAAGTCGTGCAAATGGAAAAGTGAGAGTTGCTGTTACACAAAGGCCTATTCGAGTTGCAACTTTCAATGCTGCCCTGTTTTCACTTGCAGCTGCTGTCCCCAAGGCTGAAAAATCAGTTGTTTTAACTCACGGAGATGAAGAGTATCTGAAGATTGATCCGCAGATGAAGCCGGAAAACAGTCGGCCAAAGAGCATACTCAAACAATCTCCCGTCCATCCCGCAATTGGTGCTCCCGAGCTAACTTCGAATCAAAGCAAAGTCACAAGGTCAAAACCAAAAGTTTCGATAAATCTTCCAGAGAATGAGATATCATTAGCACAAAACAAGGTGGTTAGTATTTCGGAAGATTCTCCAAACAATTTCATCTCTTTCAACACAAGTAGTATAGCACCAATGAGGTCTCCTATATGCTTCCCTCTTGGCATGGCTAACTGGATGAACGATGGCAGCCTGATTCTTGGAAGTAAGACAATCTTTGATGTGCTTAAAGAAGTGGATGCTGATATCTTAGCTTTGCAAGATGTGAAGGCTGAGGAAGAGAAAAAGATGACACCTTTGTCTGATTTAGCAGAGGCCTTAGGGATGAACTATGTCTTTGCTGAGAGCTGGGCCCCTGAGTTTGGCAATGCTATCCTGTCAAAGTGGCCAATTAAGAGATGGAAAGTTCAGAAAATCTATGATGACAAGGATTTCAGGTGCATGACTAATTCTAATAGCTGTCTTCATAGTTCAACTAGTGTCCTAGCAAACAAAAACCAGCATACTAGTAAATCTAGACATCATATATGAATGTTCAGATATGGCAATTCCACTTAATTTCCTTGCTATCTCATGCACATTCAACGTGGCTTTAAAATCACTTGAATGCTGAGGCACTTGCATTGAAGGACTAAAAAAATTTTTGCCGTTTGTCCTGTTTATGACAGGAATGTTCTCAAGGCTACAATTGATGTTCCATGGATGGGGGAACTTAACTTTTACTGCACCCAACTAGACCATTTAGATGAGAGTTGGAGGATGAAGCAAATCAATGCAATTATCCAATCGAGTGATCGTCCACATATTTTGGCCGGAGGTCTCAATTCTCTTGATGGATCAGATTACTCATCTGAAAGATGGACCAATATTGTGAAGGTAAAAAATTTAAACAATTATCCACCTTTCAAAAGATTTTGAGGCGCTTATACAAAGAAAGAAATGAACTGATCATTTTTCCTTTTCATTTGTCAAAACTTCATCTTGACAGTATTATGAGGAATTAGGAAAACCAAGACCAAAAGCTGAAGTAGTTAACTTCTTGAAGGAAAAAGAATACACAGATGCCAAGTATTTTCCAGGAGAATTCGAGCCAGTGGTCATCATTGCCAAAGGCCAAAGTACAAGATTTTCTTTTATATTTTATACTATTCCGGTAGTCTACTAATAAACTTTGATATAGGACCACAAGGGTTTGTCATGATCAAACACTATTGCACTAATACTCTCTGTTTTCTTGAAACAGATGTTCAGGGGACTTGCAAGTATGGAACTCGTGTAGACTATATTATGGCTTCCCCTGACCTGCCTTACAACTTTGTACCTGGATCATACTCGGTCATTTCATCAAAAGGCACATCTGATCATCACATAATTAAGGTTGATATTGTGAAAGCAGCAGATAGTGCTCCAAGGTGTGGCAAAAAGCAGAAGAAACTAAAACAAAGACTTGTAAAGATCACAAATTCTTGTACTTCACGAGGATTTTGGCAGTTGTAAGCACTCAAAATTTTGAATGCATGATATTTAAGTAGTTATACTATGTCTCACTCATTGTAAGCCTAAAATTGGATCCCTCCCTCTACAAAACTCGAACAAAGTTGAGCACAAAGATCCCAATTCAAATCAATTCACAAGGAAGTAGTCTCCATTTTCTTTTAGGATGTATTCAAACATTTAGAAAATTTGATTATTGGTAGAGATACATAGATTTGATATATGTTTAGACATATTAGGGAGTTGTATAAGGGGAAAATATTTCAAAAGCAAGCTTTTATCATAAAAAGTAAACCCTTTTGTTGATCTAAATTTCCATTTTCTCAGTTATCTTTTTCACATATTTGGTAATATTCTTTCCCTATAAGTGCATCATTTATGCACATATAAAAGAAAGCAAAGAACAAAATAAGAAAGGCTATCCCCACTTTTTAAAACCAAACTCAAGTTTTGTTTTTGCATCTTTGTTTTCCAAAACTAACATAGTTGCCTTATATCTTCTCAAACTCTCAATAAATCACTCTTTGATGGTGTGAAGCTAAACAACTTAAATTAATTACCTGCCACCTATTAATATGGACTAAAACTTTAAAAGTTGATTTACGTATTTCACTTATGCTTAGCCACCAAGCCAACATATTAGTGGTTAGAGGGAGCACTTAAAATCTCTCCTTGCTACAGGTTAGGGGTTTCAAACCCCACCTGCAGTAGATAAATTGATAAAAAATCCAAAGATGCACTGATTTAATCTCCTTTAACCCCTCAGGTCTAGTTGGACCATCCATAAAACTAGGTTAGGAATACTTGAAAAAAAAATTTATTTCACTTATGCTTAACTTAGAAATCTTAAGGCGGTATGATTTTTAAGTTTGATGGGCCAAAACTGATTAGTGTTTTGGTCTTAGTTTATTGTCCAGTACCACTTGTGGGCTTCGAAATGAAGCGCAGTACATTAAATTATATGGCTACGGTACGGGTTTACTGAATCTATTGACTGAGCTGAACTGAACCCAGTATGCCTTTTCAGTTGACCCAGCCCATGTAAAATGAGAAGTGTATTCCTTATTTTTATGAGCTGGAGTTTATTCTTCCTTTATATTCAAATGGGCTTCGAAGTTTTCACATCTACTCTTAAGATAAATAAAATTTAATCTCAAACGTTTCAATTAAGTCCCTTGAGTCAATCCCCCAAAAATTAAAAAAAAAATTGAATTTGAGGAAAAGTAATATCAGCCTCATGGCCTCTTTTAAAAAGAAAATCTTCTCGATCGAATTATTTTTCAAAAAAAAAAAAATTTCTTGCATTAAAAAACCACCATTGTTGGTATGGTAACATATCCCTAAACTCAATCAACTTGATTGCATGCAAGATTGAACATAATAATGAAAATCAAAGAAGCCATTCTAATAAAACTGCTAGTTATGAAATTTTAGCAAATAGTTTTTATGATAGAGAGGATTGTAGTCCAATATGTGAAGGGATCTTTTGAAAACAACGTTATTTCTGACTTTAATTGATTCTTGCCCATGTAAATGTAATGTAATAAATAGATGTTATTTAAGAGATAATCTTGACGACAAGTCGGAGTGATGTCAATTAGCTAATGTTGATACTCAAGGTGCAAGTAATGCTTCTAAGGGTTATTCTCAAATAGTATATTTTAGGAGGATATCACTATTAGATTAAGCAATGTGACAACCAAGAGGGGGTTTCCGTTGTACCTACACAATTAAGTAAGAGTATGGTCTTCCTTCTTGCCTATTTTCTGAAGTAAAAATAACATTAAAAAAAAAGAACATTCTTCTTGCCTTACTTTGACTTGCTAAAAAGTCCACCATTTGTTTGATCTACGTTATTAGGTAAAGTTGAATTGCAAGAATGTATTTTAATATTTTCGAACTTAATTGTTTATCTTTCAATTCTTTATAGGTTCCATATTTGTACCAATACTTATATTAATTGTCATACCAAAAAATAAAACTTTAAGTTAAGCCATTTGCACATCCTTATCCTTGAAATGATCTACAAGCTTCTAACATGTTTCTATATGCCTTTTGGGACATCATGTAACAAAAATTTAGAAATAAATATACCCTTAAAATTCAGGTGTATAGAATTTAGTTTTTTTAACTTTAAAATTACATTGCGGATTAGACACCAATTATGAAATAGTAAACGTACGATAGTGTTTGCCAATTTATCTTGAAACCTATCTCCAAAATGATTCACATCTCTATTTATGTTTTGCCATTGCTCTTATGAAGTACCAAAATTATATTTGTAAGAAATAGACTGACCAAATAAAACCATATTGGTGCCACATAAGTTGGAATAGCATGATAGATATAGTAAAAATTCAAACAAATAATTAGAAAAAATTGAAATAATATCATCAAAAAATTAAGACCCGTAAAAATAAAAATAAAAAAGACTTTCGGAAGCATATTACCATCAATAATCACAAACCCAATGTACACCAATAATAACATTCATCCATGAAATAAAGACTTCAATGTACTGTTAGCCTTTCTGGCTTGAAAAAGCATAGCCAATGTAGTTACGCTTATTGGGAAACAAGGAAAACACAACGCTCGAAACCACACCAACCACAGTAGGCAAGACCGAGAGCAAAGTCTTCTTATCCTTCTGAAAAGATGGATAAAAGCAGTTCACTGATTCATCATTCAAAAGAGCCAGACCAGCAAAAACAATCAAGGCAAAAATTGCATGCACAAAATCTCCAAGTCTAATCTTATAAGATGATAAATCTTTTGACTCCGGATTTGGCCAAAAGCCCTTGAAAGTTGCTATGCCATAGTGAATCTTGCCATCACTATCTGTGTAGCTATCAGTGAAAGTTGAGAAAAAACAAGAAAGCCCACAAACCGCTATTAGAATGGAGGATAAGATCTTGTTAATTGTTTGGCAACGGTCATAGCCAATCAACAAAGGATTGAGGAACTGATAGATGAAAACAGTTCCTGTGGGGAGAAGCTTGATGAGGCTGCTAAGGCCATCAAATGCTTTGTCTTTTATGCTTCCTTTATTGGCCATTGTTCAATCTTGCTTCTAAATTTTGAAGGGTTTTTGGCTATAAAATGTTGTATATTTGCATATGGTATTTATAAGAAGAAGCATGCAAGAAAAGTTGCTTGCACGTACAAGGGTTAACTATATGACTTTCTGATTAAAAATTTGCAGGTTTTGTCAACTTGATTGATTGCTCATATACACAATCTCCTAACATAACCATTTAAAATACGTATGCAGATTATTGATACTTCTAGTTCTAGCATTCCTCAAGATATTCCTCAAAGTGACTAATCTTGTCATTTCATTAATTATTGTGGCACTTTCTCATAAATATTGCCAATATGGCATAAAGTTGGTATTGTTAACTTCAATGTAGTTTATGCTGGGTATAGTTTAATTCTTTAGGATTATAATTAAGTAAGAACTTGTGTTATATTGAAGAATTTTCCTAGAATGATAATCGAAGAAACTCTAATAGATTGTAAAAGAAAATAAATTATTTGATAACGAATGTACTCTAGAGGATTTCAAAGTTAAGTACTTACTATCAATGGTGTACTACTACTATTTGTTAAGAGTTTATTTATAAGTTACAACTTAGTAAGAGATGAGAAGCCATATGGTTTGCTTAATTAATTTGCAATCATATATATTTTCACAGTTTAAATCTTGAGTTTTTCAAGAGTTCCGTTTCCCATTTCTAGTCCACCAATACACAAATTTCCAAAATTAATATGAAAGACCAAGAAAATAATTACTTACCAAAAATAAAATTTACTAAGTAAGCAAAACAACAAGGTAGGATCGGATCTACGTGAGAATTTATTTATTTATTATTTATATTTTTTGCTTTATTGCATGCTTGGTTGGTTTTGGATATGGTGTTTGGGCCTTTAAGTTTGATCAGCATGTTAAGTTATGGGGCCGTTACCTATATAAGTTAGGCTACCCTGTCCATAAATGGACTTCATAGTACAGAATGAAAGATAGTACCGGATACACAAAACTGAAGCAAAAGACGATTAAGCCCAGGACCAAAAGCCTGTTAACTCACAAAGTTCTTGGGCTGTTGCCAACACCTTGTTGCGTAGGTTGCCAAGCCTGTTAATGGGACTTTATTTGGGAGAGCAGGTCAAAGACAAGTTATACAGTCAAACTCCAAAAAAAACAAAAAAAGGCCCAACAAGATGAGGGCCAGACCACATCGGTTTGAACCCAGGGAAGCCCTACATCATTTTAATTTTCCTTTTCCTTTTTCTGTTTGGGAGGAGGCGGTAACTCACTGCACATACACTTTTATCTTCTTATTCATCAAATATTTCCCCCATTTTTATTCAATTTGCTTTTCTTCCTCTTCACTACTAATTTTATTGCGGTTATTAGAAAAGTTTTTTCAATTTTTTTCAATATTTTTTTTAGGTAATCACTAAAAGTAAAATATTCTAATTGTAGAAAATGCTCATGTGTACTATATATATATATATATATATATATATATATATATATATATATTAATAACATTTGCTAGAAAAAGCTTTTTACTGAAAGAGAATGCAAAAATGAACTCAAAGTTTAGGAAGACACATATGTCAAGTGATTGATTCCATAATATCTATCATACCTTTTTTGACAATATCTATCATATCTAGATGATTGTTTGAAATATGAAGATAGTCAAAATTGCCCCATACAACATTATTCAGGTACATGACTGTTAGGTGCTTATGATGACATAAATGAGAATAGAATGAGTTTGCTTTATCCGTTAATTTTGTGCGTATTGTGAGGTTAACATTTTTCAAAATCAGGAGAATATCTTAAGCATGTGATAATAAATTTGCTTCTAAGTGCCCAAGGGAGACAAGAAGGCTATGATTGATAAGAGAGCATGTGAACTAAAAGCCTGAGTGTAAACTCTTATCGCTTACAATAAGTAAGCAAGCTGACATGAAGGGATCGGCTCCATACTGATATAACATAGTTGGAGCTCTTTTCTTCCAGTCTTAAGCATGTGATAACCAAACTATAACACATGTTTTTGAATCATGTTAGGAAGCCGTCACTGTATACCGAAAAAATCAGCATGGGACTAACTTTTAAGGGGCTCATGATGTGATGTTTAGGGCCTAAATTCATAACCTTTTCACGCTTACTACATCCTATTGACAATTTTTCAACATACATAATATAACATCCATTGTGAACAAATTGGGATATTCTATTTCAGTGTAGTTCAGAATTTACATTTACTAAGTGTAGATTTCAATTTATTGAGTGGCGGAGCCAGGAAATTTTTTAGGGGGGGCTAATCTAGAGCAAATAGTCGAGAAATGTTAAATTCAAACCTAAATAACTTATAAACACAATAGTTTGGAGGCATAGTTGATTTTTTGTTAATTTTTAGAGGGACAAAATATAATAATACAAAAATTTCTACTTACAAAATGTCTTTTTTACACCCCGCCTTCCCTCCGCCCCTGATCTATTCCAATTTGTTTTGTGCGTAAAATTTGTTAAAATGAAGTCATGTCCAGGTAGATTTTCCCTTTGCCCAGTTTTCCCGTATCAAAAAATTCAATTGCAGTACATTACAACTAACTTTAAATTGTTGTGTAAGAGGAACACGCATTCATTCTTTATGAAGTCTCAAACAATTCTTCATCTTTTATTTTTCTTGATCAAACTTATACCATTACAAGTGGAGAGAGGAATGATATTAATAAGGATTCGAACTCTCGACTTTGGGTAAAGTTGTAGAGCTCTAACCGCTCACCCTCTCTATTCGTTATTAAAAATTCTTCAACTAAAGATTAAAACAATTACGTATTGCATGATGGGGAACTTGTTCATTATCAAGAACAAAGATTAACTAGCATGTAAACAAATTTTCAATTTCTTGCAAAGACCAATCATATTACAATCACACAACAACCACAGAAGACCAAAATAGTAATGTTGATAATAAATTTCTCAGACCAACCAATCAACAAACACATACAGTTTTGAGCATATGATTAGCCTATAGATTTCTATAACTGTATTAGATAAAGCTTTTGTACTGATTATAACTTATTCGTCTACACGAGCGGGTTTGTGTTTATATCACGTATTTAATAATAAAATCCTATATACATAGACCCCTTGTGTAAATGAAAATGATAACAAATCAATATATATATATATACTGGTATTTGTGTATATCCCAAGAAATTAAGCTTTCTGCTCAGCAGTTGATGATGACTGCTGGGTTGAACTTGAAGTACTTGAACTCGAGGTTGAACTCGAAGGGTACCCTATTCCATGGCGCTTGTTGGGGAAGATAACAGAAACAGCAGCAGAAATTGAGCCAATAACAGGAGGCAAAGCCATGAGCAAAGCCTTCTGAGTATTCTCAAAAGATGGATAAAAACATTTAACCGTGTTGGCATCCAACAAAGAGATAACACAGAACACAAGCAATGAGATAATAGCGTGAACAAAATCTCCGATTTGAAGTCTGTATGATTTGAAGTTCACAGATGAACTTGCACCAGAAGTTGGCCAAAAACCCTTAAATGTTGCAATCCCATAGTGAGTTTTTCCTTGATCATCTTTGTAACTATCAGTGAATGTTGAGAAAAAGCAAGAAATCCCACATAGAGCGAAAAGCACGCTTGAAACGTACTTGTTTGCAGTGCTACAGTTGCCATTGTTGGTTAAAATTGGGTTCAGAAATTGGTATAGAAAAACAGTCCCTGTAGGGAGAATCCTGATCAGGTTTCCTGCCCCGGTGAATGTTTTGTCCTTCATGCTACTAGTGCTTGAGGAAGCAGTATTGGTTGTGGTTTGTGTGGCCATTTTTTTTTTCTTTGATGGCTGATGTCTAAGGGATCTGAGAAATGAAGGAATTCTTCAAAAAAGGTGCAATCGTTTGAAGTAATAATCTTGTTGAGTTTTGTTTGGAATGGTGAATTTTGCAAGAATTTGTGTGGTTCTTATAGGGAAGAGAAAGGAAGGGAAAGGGGGAGGAAGTTACTTCCACGGAAAATATATGTGAATGGTTTTTATGCTTAAACAAGAAATAAGCAAAATTGTTTGGCTTTTACTTTTCGGAAGGTGGCAAAGTGGAATTTCTCTAAGCTTGAAGCATTGAGAATTGTTTCTAATTAGAGATTCCGTGTGATCATTTATCAAGAGATTAAGTAATTAACCAGGTTCTTTATGTTGACTAGTATACTTCTATATTCATGTAGTCTCCTGGTCATTATGATGCAACAAAGGTTTTTGTTAAAAAGATCACTAGCTTTTAACTTAATGATGTTACATCTCCAGTTGAAATGATTCTTTTATTTCTACGATATATTCATGGTACAATCTCGTACAAAGCGAAGAGGTAAGGAAAAGCGTTTCATAGGAAATGTTATTACATTTTACCTAGCTTTATAAGTTCTCATATCAATAAACAAGAATACAAGAAATATGCATGCATGCTATCATAAACTAGGAATGTGAAAAATAGTTTAGGACATGATTATTTCAGTCCAATTTGACAACTGGTGTTTGAAGGGTGCAACTCGGCTAGCTTTTTTCTTCAATATATCACAGTCAAATTTGCGTAATACATAATTTTTTTCCCCTTTGGACAGCAGTTATCTGGTGTATGCATGCGCAAAAGAAAGTTACATTAGACATTATAATTTATTGGACGAGACAATAGGCCGCAGTCAGTTATTCATCAGTTACTAGGTATGCATATGAGAACGTGTTAAAAGTGTTTAGTTATTCTGATAAATTAATGTAAGTCATATATATTTCTAAACTTCTGATTTTGTTTTTCTTCTTTTCTGCTGTCACAGTGATAGATGAACATATTGGATTTGCATGCCTAGCAGGTGCATTTGCCTCATAAATTAAGTTGATTTAGTACTAAACTTGTATACATAGTAAACTCCATGAATACACAGTTTAATATATAACAAATGGTCACCATCCATTTACGTAGGATTGCAAATCGTGCAAGTAAATATGAGTTCGCAGCAACGTTGTATAAATTGCCATTATCACTTAAAGGTGAATATCTGAAGCAAAAGATAAGTATTAAATCGACATAAATATTTTACAAGCGTACAAAGTGACAGAATATAGTTAAAAACCATTCCAAAAAGAATGGCTAAATAAGTTGAATTCTATGTGTTTTAATCGCATCTTTTAGAAAAATTACAAAGACAAATTATTGTAGTTGACATGCAAATTTAGGTGAATTTTAACACTTTAAATCACTAGTTAGGTGAAGAATCTTTGTAGTCCAGATACATAAAATATAAGACTTTGAAATTTGAAAGAGTCGAAAGGGATAGAGTTGCGTAGAGCTCTTATACAATAGTCTCCCACGCAAATTTTAGTTAACATGTGTAATCAATTGAGTCATCGTTAACTTAGATGATAAAACCTCCTTCAACAGTGGCCAATTCTCCCTTACAGAAGACTTGAAATTTCAAAAAGAATTAGCTGAGGATTGGACGTTCTGTCCAAGTGTTCAACCAGATTGGTCTACATATGAAGAACAAAGAAAAGAAGTCATGATCCAACATGGGTCCAGCCCGAGTTGAGAATTCAAATAACAGATTCAAGAATATAGCATGGACTCTTGTCTCAGGTCAGATAAAAATGAAAAGAAAAGTATGATGAACAACATAATTGTAGCTGACTGCAGAGATGTACTTGCTCAGACCTTTAATTGAGATAAACGTAGAATTTGTTCTAACAGTTTATAAACCCACAACTTACAAACCTTGTTAACTTTTCAATAATAAAAAATAAAAGATACAAAGAACATGTATGTTATTGTTTCTATTATGTCCTATAACCAACATAGTTTAGTGATCACAAAAAAAAAAAAAAAGGGCAAAGGATTTGAATCGAATGGTACAATATAGATCCTCTGTCTAATTTTTTATGGTATCCAATTGTGTCCAATATGAAAATATGTCATATTAACGTAAAGCTCTATGAAACTGTGCCGTATCATTTTGTAATACAAGATAATTTTGTATTATATACAATTGAAAAAAAAAAATAGACAAAAGCCTTGAACAATAAATGGGAAGCAACTAGTTTAAAGAAGTTGTGTTATGCTTGAGTATTTTGTACCTCCAATTTGTCACAAACTTCATTTTGCTTTTTCCCAAAAAGGAAATAATACAGACAAAAGGTACTTTATTTCTATAACTATCATGAGTTACCCATGGCTCAAGTAGAATGATTATGTCCTAATTGGCGTCTAAGAACGAAGGGATATGGAATTGTCAATCTTGCAACAATCATAACTGTTGATCCCTAAACTAATGAAATCTGACCATACCAGGAATGTTTACATTTTTTTTGGGTCAAAGGAATTCAAATGGTTGAAAATTCTGCATTCCCCAACTTCAAGGGAAATTTCAGAAATTTGACACAGGTGCATTGGATTATAAGCTTGTCTCTGACTCGTCTTATCTATGACGTTCATTGCACGAGATTATTTAGCTATTAGTATTGATGTTTATCGTTTTTGCCGACCAATTACTTTTGACAATGATTGAAGAATTTGTGTCATAAATCAAAGACTCCAGCTTCCCTTTACTGGGTTCTTACTAACATGGGTTTTAAGAATTGGGGTCATGTGTTTGGACACTGTAAGGACTTCCCTAATTAACTTCCTTAATTAACTTAGAAAGGTACATAAACCTTTTTTTTTTTTTTTTTTTGGGAAAGCTGAAATATGTATATACATTTAACGGAAAATGCTATGGTGATGAAAAGTTATTATCTTGTATTAAAGTGATAAACTTTTGTTAAAATTTACTATATTCTAAAAAAATTACTATTTTTGTTGAGAGTTATGATAATGAGAAGTCACTGGATCATCAGTAATTTTTTTTTAAATGATAATTTCAACAAAATTAAAGATGAGAGTTTTTGGATTTGAAAATCGCCTCATTATTTAAAGGCCACTGATGTGCAATTATTTCTTTTTTATTTTGGACAAGACCGATATTGAATTGTTGCATTTCCCAAAAATCTATTATTTGGTGAGGCCCAAGCCCAGACTGAGGATAGCAAATCTTTTGAGAAAGTATCAATAAATGAAATATCTGAAAAAGAAAAGCACGGGGGCCATAGGTAATGCACTTGACCCAATCCAGGGATTTGGGCCGTTTCAGGAATATACTGTAACAATAGGCCTAGGCCCAACCCAATCAAGAATAATATACCATCTAAAAATTCTTGCTGGCTTGGTTCCTTCAATGCCAAAAGTGACCTTCGGCACAAAATAAGCAATTTTGGCCCAAAAAAATTAGTAAATTTTTGAAAAAAAATTGATAATTTTTTTTAAAAAACTTACTAGTTTTATATCAATTGGTCATTTTAGTTAAATTTTAATGTATTAAAAAGAGTCACTGTATCATTGTTTAAAACAAATAAAAACCACGTTTGTGCTTAATTCTTGGGAATAGACTCAAAACCAACCTAGCTGATATGACCACCCAAACCCTTTTAGAATTTCTCCAAGAAATAAAATGCTTAAAACAATCTTTACCTAATCGATCCCATATATTCACGCCAATATCTCAATTACTCACAATTTGCAAGGGAAAGATAAGCAAACCTTTTGAATCATTAAATTTTCTTTTGATCACTTTATTGACCATCAATATTTTTATTGCTTTTCTTTTCAAAATAAAAAATCGTATATAATCTCTAACTTGATCTTCATATTTGCTGATCAGAGGATGATAAAAATATTAAAACCGAGTACTATATTTCTTCAACAATTAAACATTTTTTTAAGCTCACAGTTCTTGACTTGGAAGGAGTCCTCGGAAGTGCAAAAACAGTTCAAGATTGTAGTTAACAAGAAAAAGGAATAGGTGAGGTTCTATTTCCACTCATGATCAAGTACATTATAATGAAGAGAAGTAAAATTCAGGCTGAAGAATTTGTGAACCTCAATCCATATTTTCAGTACCAAAAACAAGTTTCAAAACAAGCATTTGGAAAGTGACAAAAGTGAACAATAACAATGAAAATGAGGATATAGATGAATCAAAGAACAAACCACCAAGCAAGAAATTCAATAGGGAAGCAACAACACAAAATCAATAGCCACATATATAAGCTCTTTTAATAATTTCTTACTATAATCATTATCATTGAGATGAGATGGAATATACATCATCAACATCATCAACAACAACAGAGCACCACAGTTCACACCACTAACATAATTTTTCTTCTTCTTCTTTTTTTCGACTTCTTCAACTCCCTCCCATAGTACCTACAATACAATCAGGAGTACCCGAGTACAATACAAAATACTCCCATTGCTACACTGAGTAGCCACTCTATTAAATTACACTGTACCATTTTCTTGGTACAATTTACATTACATACCATACATATATATATTTTTTTGTCTTTTTCTTTTATTTTTTTTCCAAAGTCTTGGGGGCATTTTCCTTCATACCTTCACTTACAACGCCACCTTATTAACACCTTCATACTCAGCCCCACAAATAATAATCAGATATAGCTAACAAGCTAGCTAGGTACACATAAACAAAACTCTAAAAATCCCCATCTTTCAATTCGCTTCCATTGTTTTTTTCCTCATGTTTCTCTATTTTCAGACCTGTTAAATTTCTCCACATGTGAAAAAAATTATGTGGAGAAATTTAGATCCAGAAAAGAAAGAGAAACTGAAGCGAATACTCGAAGACTACATGGTAGTAGTAATATAATAGCAGTAGTTGTATTAGTAGTAGTAGTGTTGGTAGCAGTACCGGCGGGTGGTTTTGTTTGATTGCTGTTATTTAGCTCATTCGAGACGAAGCAAACGCCTCAGATCTCTGGTGGCCGAGTCGTGAAATTCATCTTGGTTGGTGATGATAATGTGGCTGTTCATGTTCATCATCATCATGTTGCTGTAACTGTTGTTGTTTGTGTTGAAGAAAGAAGGCAGAGGTAGAGAACTAGGTGAGGGCGATACAAAAAACGCTGATCCTGCGTATACATCATCATCAGCCCCCTCATCTATATACTTCTTGTTTACGAGCTCTCGACTTGTTTTGCTGCTTATATCTCTTTTCACATCAATGCTGTCTAGTGACTGCCCTCTCCTCAGTATCGTATCAACCCTGGGAAGATTGTTTTGAAACTCATTTGTACTTGATGATCTTCTTGGGAAGAGGGGGTTGGAGTGAGGTGGAGGTGGTGCACTTGATGATCTCCTGGGATGGAGCCGCTGCTGCTGCTGCGGCAGCGGCTGCTCTGGTTTTTGCAGTTGTGGTGGTGGAGGAGGTGCACTTGATGATCGCCTTGGAAGGGGGAGCTGCTGCTCTGATTTTTGAGGATGAGTCTTTTTCTTCTGGTCCGACCGGTCCTGCCGGTGTACCGGCTTTCTGTAGCCGGAGCTGATGTTTGGTCTTTGGTTACCAAATCCATTTCCGTTGGTAAAATAGGTTTTCCTGCGGTGAAATGCCGGAGATGACAGCCGGTATCTATCGTAGAAAAAATCTTGAGGTCTCAAAACCTCTGTTCCCATGCTTCCAAAAATAAAAATTTAAATTTACAAAAAAATAAAAATAAAAATCTAATTTATTTCTAAATTGATTTAAATCTAATGTTAGCAGAACATAACACATGAATTTTGATAGAGGAAAATTTACAAGGATTAGAAAGGAGAAGAAAATGAGAATTTCTCGAAATTTTATCTTCTGAAAAAAGAAGAAAAAAATATGTTTTAGAAAGAAATGATGAATCAAAACAGAAGATTTAGCCAGGATTTGAAATATTTTGTTCTCCTTTCTAATAATAATAATAATAATTATGAGAAACCAAAAGAGAGAGGATTGATTGATTCTTTCTTCAATTCCAATTTTCGAGGAAAAGGAATTATCAAGAAGAAAAAGTTTCAATTTTTCTTCTTTTTGAAGAAAAATAATAATAAAAAAAAATTGGTGAGATTTTGGTGCTCTCTTGTTGAAGTAAAATAGAAATGTGTGGAGTTTATGGAACGGAGGGAGGAGATATGGGTATTATATAGGTGGATGATAGGGAAGAAAATGTGCCACTTGCCACCGACCCCGTTATGATCGACCCGTGAAATGAGTAACTATGATTAAATGGTTGTAAGCTGTCACATTTTGTAGCCATTTGAGTTTTGAATATATCCTTAGATTCTAATCATCATTTAAAATTTTCTTCTCTTGTTTTTTATTATGTTTAATCACAATGTGGATAATTTTTTCTCTTTTTTAATATATTTTTTAATCATAATATAAATGGAAATTAAAAAATTAAATTCGCGGCGGGAAGATAATAATAATATGCAATATATCATTAGTGGGTTATTCTTTATGGTCCTAATATATACGCTACAAATTTAATTATCGTGTTATTTTTTGTTCATTTGACATGGGGAATTAATTAAACTCAATAACTCTGAATATTATGTCTAGTTTTAATGACCTGTCCAATTTAACTGAGATGCCTACACAAATTCATGATAATCAGATCTTAAAATAGACCAGATAGTTTTACAACAAGAATGCGTGTTGAAGAACAATGTGGGCTATGTGTAATTTAACTAAGACAAAAAGAAACATGCACAGCAAATCTCATAAATTCTTGTTGTATGACAAATAATCAGAAAATTTGTTATTAACTTGTGCCCACTCAAATAAGAATGTATAATTTTCTTTAGCCTTAAACTTTCAACAAATTTCCTAGTGTATACTATGGCAAGTAACTTTGGTTTCAGTGATCAAGAAGTGGATCAAGGTACTTGTTCTCAATAGCTTCTGATTTTACAAAAATTAAAAATCAGTTACTCCTGATTTTAGTTTAAAAATCTAAAAATATAGTAAAAAAATAGTTGAAAATATCACAAAATAAATTTTTCAAAAAATTAAAAACTAAAATCAGGTTAAAAAAAGCTATTCAGAACAGGCACTAGATCACCTAAACCTGTGTGTGTATTTGATCAAAATTTTTAATGTAATCTTTGATACCATAACTCCAAGAATCTATGTAGAAATCAAAAGAGGGCCACCCATTTTGATTTTTTCAAATGTTAATATGGGGGGCTTATTTGGTTGGTCTGTATTCATGGAAATTGTCTTCTACTTTGATAGTCATGGTTGTCTTTTTTATGCCTTTATGGGGGAAATGAAATGGTGGTCCGGTGGCCTTCGCAGAGCCAGTGAATTAGATTTAACGGTGGAATTTTTGAGAAAGAAATTAATTGTGGGGATAGCAGCATAATTTGGCCTTTTGGGTTGTTCGTCATTATCGTTTTCTTTTCTTTTCGGTGCTTTGCACCACAGCACATTTTATGGGCTCGGAGATCCTATCTGGTATATTATAAAAGTGGTTTACATTAATTTTGATGAATTTTTAGGTTTAATTACACCTGTTTGGCATAATTAAGTATACTACAACCCTTGCGGTAATACTTCAAATGTACAATAAATTGTATTATGTGGTTTTTGAAGTTACTTTTTTGAATTTATATTTCTCTTTTATAACGAGTAAAATTATTGACCAAGATGCATGTATCACGCCCTACTACATCAATAAAATTGTCAAAAATGGCATTTCTCTCGATAATATAATACAAAGCATGATATCTACAATTTTTTATTTTCATAATAATACTAAGGAGGCATTTGGTTCAAATTTCTCAATTACTATCACTATGAATATCATTAATCCTATTATGAGTATGAGTTTTGACAATTCTCCTCAATGTATTTGGTTTGGTAATAGAATAAGTATTATTCCCTCCAAAAAGATTAATGAATTTGATAGAACAGTATTTTGAGGGGAATAATAAAAACCTTAGTTAATCATTTTCATTCCAATTGAAGGATAGCAATAGCTGTTTTACAAACATCAATAATAAGTGTTATTACTACTGACACTTATTTCCCTTCCTGATTCTTCTAAACCAAACACTCCTTAATATTCTATCGAGGTTTATACAATAATGATAGAAGCATGAAGCAGAAATAACTTCTTTTTACCAATTTGATTAAATCAGTGCGTTATATTGAATGGTATGTGGGATTTTGATTTTTATAAAAACTAATTTTAAAAAAGTTAAAAATCAGTTGCTCTTAATTTTAGATTAAAAAACCCAATTACATAGTAAAAAAAAAAAACCAGTTGAGAATATCAAAAAACATATTTTTTAAAAATCAAAAGTTAAACTTAGGTAGAAAAAAGATATTGAGAACAGGCCTTATATATGTTTGTAGTATGTTAGTAATATTGACAAACTTTTACTTTTGTTTTTTTCTTTTCCTTACAAAGCAACTAGGATAATTATAAATCACATATTATAGATTTTATCACCTAGAAAGGATTTTATAGTAGACGCCCACTTTTTAATTTATTTTTTCTATAATTAAAAATCAATTAAGAACCAATTTTGCATATATCATTTTTAATCTTAATAGTTAAAGCTGGTCTAAATTCATCACAGACAATTAAATTACTCTTCAATATGAAAATGATAGGCATTCTCCCTTATTAATGTTTGAAGAAACTTGTGCCCTCTCTCAAACTATTATTGTCATAATATTGTAGTTAACATTTATTTATTGGTCAAGGATTCTTACTTCTAAATCTTGCTACTTTAATGGAGACATTTATATTTTTATAGAGGTCACAATGAAGAGTATAATATATTGTTGTCTTTGGAGGGTACTTGAGAAGTTGCATATTCCTTTATTTTCTATAATAGGTATTAGTATTAAATTTTCTTGGGGTGAGGCATAGTATTTGGCACCATTTGACTACCACAACTTTGGCAAATGGTATATCATGGTTACCATATTATTTAATTTAATTATGCACTAAATATGTAATCATGCTTTTTTGTGCTAATCAAACTTTGGGCCTCGCCAAATTGGGAATAAACTTTCAAGAGAAAGGACTACAAGAAAAATATAATGAAGAGAGGAACAAATAGAGGAAACTTTTCTCAAGTGTAGGTCGGGGAATCTCTTTACAAGAATGGACTTTTGAGTGTAATTACTTTCTTCATAAAAGTGGATCAATTGAAGGAAGCAATAACGTTAATTGTAGACATTCTCAAAATAAATGGAAAAAGAATTAGCAGAAAGTGAAATATACACAATAAAGTCTTCTATTAAAAAAAAATGGATTTGTAATTATTTTTTAAAAAATATTCTAGTAGGGCAAATGTCAAATCATCCCATCCTTTGCGATGAGAATGACTCTTATGCATCTGTAACAGTAGATAATTTGCAACAGAAAATTCTTAGATATTGTTTTGTAAACTTGAAGCTTGATTACTGATACCCAGCTTACCTATTTTATTTGGTGTGCATGGCTGATGCATGGACACGAGGGTGATGTTTCGGCCACAAAAATGTTTGGTCCGTAGTGCATGCATTGCGATTTTTATCATGCAGTGACTTTTCATTACCATAGTTTTAAATAAAAATAGTAAATTTTTGTAAAAAAAATAAATTGAAATTAATATACACACACACATTTTTTACAAAAATTTATAATTCGTGATCATAGCATTTTCTTTATCTCTACAAACAACTAACCATGTTCATTCTTTTATATACGAGGATGTATTGTCCCCTTTTGTATTAAAAAAAAAAAAATCTCTTATTTTGTGTCAACTCACATTTATCATAAATTATATGATACTACAACTATGTATTCATGTATCCTTTTAAATTGAAACTAAAGGCATTTTTATTCAAATTCCAAATAATGTACTAAAAAATCATCTATGAATTCTAAGATTCAATGTATTAAAGGCTTGCTTGGGACTAATATATGTTTGATCATGATCAGCCCAACAATTTCCTCTAAGCAATGTATTGTTTTGTCCATTCATTCAAAGGTCACCAACTCATCATATGATTAAGACAGTAGTAGACACTAGACACAATCATTATCGTATGTTATACGTGCCCACATTTTTAATCTTATCTAAGGATGATGACATTAAATTGATCAATTCATGAGTAAGCTTATTTTAGACTGATAGGAAAGGAATATCACTTGATAATAATTAACAAAAAAAATGGCTATCGACTTTGTAGTAACTTGTAAGTTAAGAAAATTCTGGTTTTAATAAATTTTACAAGTTTTCTGCATAAAGGATGATCTCTGACTAATTAACAGGCCAAATAACTCTTGGTGGTCATCAGTTGAGTTAATGCAGTATTAGGTGAGAGCATATCAAGCTTGTGTCCGAGAAGCTGGGCTCTTCTCATCTTCCGCTAAGTTAAGCAGTAACATGAACTAAAAACCACAAGCTATGAAAGAAGAGTGCATTTGCTTCGGTCTTGTCTCGGACCGTTCTTAAGTGGACAGGGTCACGAGCTCCACTTATAGATCCAACAATGAATACGAAGTCAAATAGATTCGGTAGGCTCTATCTAAAAATCCAACGGTAAAAGGGGAGCTAAGTAGACTTAGTGGTCACCGAATTTACTTAATCCTCCTATTCTATCTATCGTTGAATCTACGGGTAGAGTCTATGCACCCGATCCATCCCAGAAAAATTTGTCTCGCTTCAACCACATTGTTCATAGACTAAACACGTTTGAAGGCAAGAGTTGAAGTTAGTGGGATTACAGTCTGATAAATTTCTATCATTTCTCTTAGAACACATGAGTTTAGAATGAAAAGCTCAAGTTCGTTTTGACATATATACGTGTTTAGCTTCAGAACTTTCTTGTTCAGGTACCTGTAACATATGTCCTTTCACTTTTAGAGTAGGAGATAACTGTAAAACTCTGTAAACCTTTCCAACTGTTTTTAAGGGCAATGTTAAGAGAAAACGAAATTTACAAAATTTAGGGAACATTATAGGAATTGTTAGGAGTTTTTCAAAGTCGAACTCGAGGGAAGCAACTATCCAGCCTCATTTACATGTTCTAAATGTTCATTTACAAATCATATGACTGTGACCAATTTAATTTGATCCAAGTATTGAAGGTGTATTAAAAATGTATTAAAAATGTAAATAACTAAAAAAATTTTGCCAACATTAGTTATTTGGCATTATATTCATCAAAATAGTTGATTAATATCCTCTAAAATGATTTTCCTATTCCCAAAATGCAAAAATGACATAAATATATTGCACGTTGGTTAAAATGATCAAACAAGTTTGAATAGTAAAGTGTTTAGTTCAACCAGAATTATTTTTATCTTAACCACATTTCCTTGTCACTTAAAGGGGTATTTGATAATTTAATTTAACACTGAAAATTAATGGATTAAGGTTTTTTTTAAGTTTAGCATGTTTAATAATAGAATTATTTACTATTTAATACATTAAACTCTACTTAATTTATGTACAAACTTTTAAATGAAAATTATTTACTTAATTTACTGAATTTTGAAAACATTTTGTTCTTTTGCTTTTACACGCAGACACTCTCTCTCTTGTACAATCTCCAAGCACGCACACGTACACACATACTCTCTTACACGCATTTCTATACACGCGTTCACACGCATACAATCATACTTGCAAGTACAAATACATACATTTTTCCTTTCTCACTCACAAAAAATATATAAACTTTCTTCCTCTGTTGCACACATACTCTTTCTCACATGTACAATCATACACTCACTTTCACATATATACATGCATTCTCTCTCTCTCACATTACATACATATAGACTCTCTGACATACAGTTTTCCTTATACACATACCTATATACTTTCTCACGCACGCGCACACGCGCACATATAAACATATTATTTTTTTCTAACTTCCATGTATACATTCTCTCTCTCTCTCTCTCTCTCTCTCTCTCTCTCTCTCATGTGCAGACATACATTTTAATTTTTATTTTTTTCACATACTTGCACATTCTTTCTCTTTCATACATACATTTTGACACGCACATACTTTCTCTCACATACATTTTAATACACAAATACAGTTGTGCTCTCTTTCTCTTTCATACATACATTTTCACACACACACACACACACACACTCTTAGACACATTCTATCACACAAATACACTCACGCTCTTTCCCACTCTCATAAACAAATAATTTCTCTCTTTCATACATTATCAATAAATTATTTCATGTTTTTAAGATAAAATTATTATAGTTGTTACGTAAGATATTTAATATCAATCCATAAATTCAATTAATCATTAAACAGATTAACCTTATCAATTTAACAACTTAACATTTTTAAAACTTAAATTTCAGATTTTAAACTTTAAATTTCATATTTCAATTTTATCAAATCACCTTAAACCCTTCCAAGCATTAAATACCAAAAATCACTTTAGTAGGAAGCAAGAATCACCACAAGTACATAAAAAATCATAAACAACTCCACAAATTGCCAAACCTACATAGAAAATCATAAACAACTTTACATATAAGCCAAAACTCCCTATTCAATCAAAGCCCCTTTCTTCTTGTCCTCTCTTAGCCAACCAAAATTGGAACCCCTATCTCCCTCTTCAAATATCAAATAAAAAAAAGTTAAAAAAACAAAAACAACAGCATAAATTCCAACAAGGAAAAAAGAAAAATAAAAGAAAGCGCAAAAGGTTAAAAAAATGTTGTCCAAAGAATCAGGAGGACCGAACAACAACAACAACTTCGATCTTCCCGAGGAAGTGTTAGAAGTACTGCCACTGGATCCATTTGAACAGCTAGACGTCGCCCGTAAAATCACCTCCATTGCTCTCTCGACACGTATCTCTTCCCTCGAATCAGAGGCGTCTGTTCTCCGTCGCAAGCTCACCGAGAAGGAGGCTATCATCGCTGACCTTCAGTCCCAGCTCGAGTCCCTAGACGCCTCCCTTTCCGACGCTTCCGATAAACTCGCCCACGCAGAAAAAGAAAAGGTCCGAATCTTAATACCAACCCGACCCGCTTTACTTCGCTAATTGCTACTTATTATCAATAATTTGTTTTTTAAAATTAATAAATGAAATAGGAGGATTTATTGGAGGAGAAAGCTACGCTGTCGAACACAGTAAAAAAGCTTAACCGCGAAGTTGCTAAGGTAAGTGGCAGTAACTTATGGTAATTTTGAGGTGTATGGAAGGTTAAAAATGGTTAATTGATTAATTTGACTTAATTTTTGCTTAATTAATTATGTTTTGGTAGTAAAGTTTCTTTTTCTTCTTTTTAAATTTCCAGTTTGGTGAAATGTAAGTAAACTAAACCAATGTGAACTTACTTTGGTCAGCTGCTGTTAACTTTTAATTCCCTTTTTCAGTTTCCTAACTTTGTGTTTCATATTAATTCAAAATAAACAAAAAAGTTATTATTATTATTATTATTATTATTTTTTTTTTTTTGGGTATTGGGTTGGGCTAATTCTTCAATTCAAAGAGCTTGGCTTTATTGGGACATTTTAAAGTATTTTTAGAAATATGATATGTAATGCTTTCAAAAGGTTTAACGTGACCGAAAGAATGTAAAAGTATTAAAAATGTGTATAAAGAATATTTAAAAAAAAACATTTAAAAAAATCGTATCCGGACAAAACTTACATGATTTTGTTATTTTCTAGAATTTCGATGCTTTGAGAAAGTTGCTTCCATACATAATATACGATATTGAAATGAAAAGATACCTCAAAACTTGGTTGTTTGCTAGTATTTCAATATTTATTGTGGTTTCTATTACTTGTAGATTTGATTCAGTGGTTTGTTAAGCTAAAAAGTTATGCCCTTTTGGTTTTGGGGTTTAAATCATTAACCACG
This sequence comes from Mitragyna speciosa, assembly GCA_024721245.1. NCBI lineage: Eukaryota > Viridiplantae > Streptophyta > Magnoliopsida > Gentianales > Rubiaceae > Mitragyna > Mitragyna speciosa. Next base: position 2,014,415 of record CM045569.1, read on the forward strand.
TGATTTCATTGGCTAATGACAAGTAATAAGATAGCCATACATATTGATCATGTGAATTTGGTAGGATTCTTAAAGAATGGATACATCCTAGGAGAAAAAAATTCCATGTTCAAAGAAATGTGGAAAACTAGAGGTGGCTTTGTTTTTATTAGAGTCTTACTTTGTCAAATAATTGCAGTTGGAAGCCTTTAGAAAGACACTCATGCGATCACTTCAAGATGATGAAGACCATTCTGTAAGTTAATATATTTTACAAGTCGCCAAGCATCGAAAATTCCTTAACGCTTTCGTTCATGCATGAATATCTACTTATGTAGAATAGAATTAATTGGATGTGCAGTGCCAATCCAACACAATTTGATAAATTTTGATTTTAAACTGTCAATTGAATTTTTTTGTTTTTTCTATTATATTCTTTTCGCAATATTTATATCGACAACAGTGTATCGAACAAATATAATTTATTGTGATAAGTGAGGTGGATCTATTTAGTTCCACCCCATAGGATTGTTTGGTTTTAACTTTACTTCTAGATAAGTTTATTACTGCTTTTGCAAAAAATAAGGACATTGTTCTCAATTCTAAGTTTCTTCAAACGAGCAAGAATGCAATACTGGCCGAGGTGTAGAGAATCTTCTAATGTAGTTTTGTTCTGTATTGACATGGCAGGCAGCTGGTCTTCCGGTTGCTGGTGTTCAAGAAAGAAGCCAAACAGGTATGTCTTTCTAGCCGTTTGATGGAGATCACTTGGTTATATTTCTATCAGGAAAATACTTATTCTGCTGAAAGTAGTTATGTAAGTGTTTCAACCCAAGTAAAGAGGATGAACGAATTTTTAGAAGCCATATTGTCTTCAGTTTTGTATAGTACTCGCTCTAAACTGAATGATAAGCAGTTTGAAAAGCTACTTCTATTGAGCTACCTGTTCTCTGCAGTTTAATGGCGCTCAATTTTTCTCCTGTAGGTTTAGAACAGTTTGTCTTCTTTTCTTCCTTCTGATTTCCTTTCCTTCCTATGTATTTCAGATGCTTTCTAAATGAAACTTTTGAATGAATAAAGCTTTCTAACAAAAGTTCCTTTTATTCTTTCAGAGGACGATGCATCTTTGCCACCTACAAGTACTCCCTCAGTGCAAAGTCAATTCTCTGACACTGGAAATACATATTCAGAGGATAAAGATACCGAAGGTGTGTTAGGTAAATTAAAATTCTCTGTCAGAACAAATCAAGCACCTTCAGAGTGCTTTCTTATGTAGAATTCAGACCTTTAACATAGGCAACTCCAGGGATGGAACCAGCATTATTATTGCATAGGTCCAATAGTGTATGTAGAATTAGAATTCAAAGGGCGACAGATGTTGAAAATTGGAAGTTGATTAAATTGATTGTAGCTGAACATAACATGCTGCGACTCCAAGGAACTCTTTCCTGGGAAAGACTGACGTAATTAACTATTACCATTTAATCATGGTAGACTCAAGGTCTCGCATGTCACTTGGATTGCTGCTAGCATCCCAAACTAGCACACCTAGGCTTACTCCTCCTGGCTCCCCTCCCAGTCAATCAGCATCTGGCCTGGATACAGGATCACCATCTGGTTAGCTCTTTTGTTCCCTCTCTCTCTCTCTCTCTGTGTGTGAGAAATTTTGTAGGGTAAGAGATAGCCATGTTATTGATAAAAACAAGTATGGTTAAAATCCACAATTTGAAAAGCTTCCCTCATTCAGAAAGAGAAAATTGTGCTTCCTTTTGTCTAAAAAGTTGATATGAGCTAAATTGTATGTTGGCTTTAACAAATTCCTTGCTAATTCAAAATAAGTCTTTGGTAAAATCAGCTCAAAGGGGCTGGTTATATGTAATTTTTTCAACCTCAAGAATCTGTAAGTTTGATTTGGGCACAAAGTGCGAGGACGTCATTGAACAAAAATCATTTCTGTTCAATCACACCATCTTGAAAGGGCCTATGAATCTCAGGTTAAAGATTGAAATGCTTTCAGATCTGTCATTTGAATTGTATTTCATTCACTAGGAAAGTGCACATAGATACATTGTCATTCACTTTTGTCATTCTTCTCCCCCAAATCCAAGAGGTTGTACTATTTTACCTTTAGCTGTTGCTTATGGTGCTATTTCTGCCATTTACGTTGTTTCTCTTCCATTCTTTACTTCAGGTCGTACTAGGGTTGATGCAAAAGAATTCTTCCGCCAAGTGAGGTAAAGCTACCCTTAAGATTATTTTCTTTTGAAGTGAAATGATATTTTCTCAAAGTTGGAGAGCTGGCAACTCTCATCTGTCTATTTCATGTTGCATCAGATGCTTCAATGTTCATCTCCTTTTCATTCTTTTTGCATCTCAATAGATTGCTGACATCTAATCCTTATGCCTTATTAGGGGCCGGTTGCCATACGAACAGTTTGGTGCATTTCTGGCAAATGTCAAGGAACTAAATTCCCACAAGCAAACGAAAGAGGTATGTTGTATCAGCCCTTCTAAAAGCTAAACCACCGGGCCCCTTTCTCTGTTTTCTCATCCTGACACCTCTTAATCTTGGGAATTCTAGGAAACTTTGCGGAAGGCTGATGAGATTTTCGGCCCAGAAAACAAAGATCTTTACGCTATTTTTGAGGGATTGATTACTCGTAATATCCACTGGAAAGAATGAAGTTTGGATGCATCTAAAGCTACCAAGCATTTATTTCTTCCAAAGACAATTTCTCATGTACACTTTGTTGTAGAGTATGAGCAAATTGGATGCATCTAAAGCTACTAAGCATTTATTTCTTCCACAGACAGTTTCTCATGTACACCTTGCTGTAGAGTACGAGTAAATTGGATGCATCTAAAGCTACTAAGCACGTATTTCTTCCACAGACAGTTTCTCATGTACACCTTGTTGTAGAGTATGAGTAAACCTTGTGATCTCACAGCCAGATTGTACAAAACGTGCAGAATTGCACATTTCATGCAGCTTATAACAATAGCTTGCTCTTTTCTTTGTTAAGAGAAGCAAACAGCTTTCTGCAAAAGTAGCTCTGTTGGGAATGTATCCAAGTTCTCTTGTAAGACGATGTATGTCTATACAGATGAAAATCCCATAAATGTTTATAAAAGAGGAATCAGAAAATGCTAAACATCGTTGCTAATAAACTTTTGGACCATGAAGTGGCACTGTGTGCTATTTTTGTACCCTCATCGTACCGGTATTATTTTGTTGATCCCACATTGTTAGTTAAGGAGTAACTAACATTACGGGCCATTCTTGAAAACAGGAAATATCCTTGGGAATCTGCCTACATTCTTTGCTTTTGAACACCAAATTTTTTTTTTCTTTTCAAGATATTTAATTTAATTTTTTTTTTGGTATTTTAAACGTGTATAAACCGAGTTTTTAAATTACCCAAAATTTTGGATTATGCATAAAGCCGAATTTTCAGCATTCTTAATTGGGATGTCTCAAGAAAATCTTGACATTAACATACAACCGCTATTTTCCGTTTCTTTCTTTCTATCTCAGAGTTTCAAGAACCGCATTTCAAATTCCCATTTTTTGTTCTTGGAGCCCGCAGGTTTTGCTGTCTCTAAGAACCATGGAAAGTTCCCCGGATCATTCACCTTCTCCATGGTAATTCAACTTTTTAACTTTCTGAATTTTGTGTCATCTCTTCATGATTTATCTTCTGGGGTGTGCTATCTCATTTATTTTTTGGGGTACATTGTATCCATGCAATTCGTATGTTCTACAAAATTTCTTGGTTTTTCATATTAATGATCATTGTCTATGCTAGCTGCATGTGATAATTATGATCAGGCATTGCATTAGAATCCAGTTTGGCACAGCAGTAGGTTAGATTTTACTAATGGCAGCTTCTCATGGGATCGGGTTTGTTGATGCATAAATGCCTGTGAAGAATTTATTGACTTGTGGCTATGGTTGGATTGTTAGGTCTTTCTGTGATTCATGTCAATGTATACATATCTTTTAAGTTTATTATACCCTTTCTAGGGATTTTGATGGATTAGGATGTTGTGCTGATTATGTACGGCTTATACTTCATTTCCTCTGAGCTAGGGCAGAAAAAAGCAAAAAAAATCTGAACGAAAAAAATTCAAACTAACACAGGATTGGTGGGGATTTATTCTAGTCATTGCATCCCACACCAATTAAATGTCAGTGCATAAATGTTTTAAAGATGTGAATTTTATGCGATTGAATAACGATCCAACAATTTTTTTTTAATCCTTCCATTTCACATTGTCTTTGCCATAAAATTACGGAACATATCTTCTTTGCCGTTGTCTCTTATAGATTTGACTGTTAAGGCAATGTATTAATCCGGCAATATGTTGCCCTTTCATTTGATAGTTTCTGCTAGTCTTCTGCTAGTCTATGTATTTTCATAGTTAATTAGTAGTCAGAATAAGTTCAAGTTTAATTTCTGTTGTTCTCTCATTGCCAGCGAGAATGCATGCAACGGCACAGAAGGAAATTCAGAAGGGGATCTTTTTCAAATTGGACAGAAATATCTATTTTCTCTTTCCTCCATTTCTATATCAGCAGAAGGTTTAGCCTCCAACTTTTGCAATTGATTCTTTAGACTCAACCATTTCTCCGTTTTTCAAGAATCATCTCGATTGCAAAAATTTTTGGTTTTTTTTTTTTTTTTTCTGTTTAATTTCTTTCTATCTTTGCTCTTAATAAATTCTGATATTATGCTTCCACAATAAGAGAAGCATTCTGTCCCAGTAGTACTGAGATGCATTTTCATTTTTAATACCTAGAGTTGGAATGTTTGAATATTGAAGTGGAAAAAGTAGATGAGCTTATTACCAACAGAGCAGCTCCAAAGGATGAGCCAAAATCTGAGACAACAGTTTCAGAAACCAGCACTTCAGATTCTCAGGGTCAAATGGATGAGAAATCTGATTCCCAATGGCGTGGGTTTCTTCGTAAACTGAAAAAAGGACCAGCAATGGGTTTCAATTCCTTCCATTCTAGCATATCATATTTTCCTTCCCTACCTTCCATCAAGAAGATCTCAAGGAAAAAAAGTAGGAATTCAACGCAGAGTTTGCCATCACTGCCTCCAAATTTAGATTCTCAGTTTTATAATTGCTTTGAAGCTTCTTGGAAGAATTTTACTCTCTCAGAGCTCCAAATGGCAACCAACAACTTCAGCCACGGTAAACCGTTTGTTAGATTCCTACTTGTCATAATTTTGAAAGAAACGTCAACAACTGGATGACATAACTGAACTTCGAAGGAGAAAACATGAAAAATTTAGCAGATGATATATTTTGAACATCAATTAAACTCTGTTATCTTCTTAGTCCAGGTTGTACAATTTCTAAAGCTTCTCTGTGTATGCAATGTGATTGTGTGTGTGGTACACTTAATTCATCGTATGCTTCAAAGCATTTCTATGCAACTCATTTTTTTTTTTTCATTTTCCTGGTATGCCTTTTCAAAGATAATTTGATTGGGGAAGGAGGTT
>CM045569.1:2020006-2064186 GCA_024721245.1 Mitragyna speciosa
ACAGCACTCAATCACATCACATAACTTGTTACCCATCATTATTTTTCACCAGGCAAGCACAACTAAGTGAAAATTCACAAAGAAAATTTACATTGAAAGTTACTTTTTGTCATGTAAAATTGCAGAATGACAACATTTTTAATTTCTTCAATGCAGTGATTGCCACAAAATTTACAAATGAAGTGGAACATGTACTTAAAGCCATGCAAAGTATTGATCGAACTACCAAAGTTACACGTGATTTACAAAACTCCACCTATAAAATTAGTCTAAGCAATACATAGAGTGGATGGTTGAAATTATGTATTCCACCAAAGGCAGTGTATCAAGCAAGATTTTAAACCTAACATTACACTAAGTAAAGTCATCATCACACTAACTAGTACCACAAACAGGGATTTTTGTTCATAAATAGTCATAGACCAATCTTAAAAGTTTGATACTATCAATGAGGAATTGTACTCTCTCTTCTTTTCCATTGGGAATGGATTGGAGTAGTGTTAATCCATGGTACCATTTTCTTTTTCTCTTGGAGGCTAGTGGAGATTCCGAGGGAAATTTTAGTTGCCTAGAAAATCACGAAACATATTTATGTGGCACAAGTAATCCAATGTTGATAAATTTTCTTGGTGGGCTTCCCCTAGCAAGTGATCAAGATGATGCAGAATCATCTAGCTGTGATGATTCCAGTTATATGCTGATGATAAATTCCAATGAGCTCAGGCAATTCGATAATGCTCAAGAATTTGGAGATTCAGATGATGCTGAGGACGACAGTCCAGAAAGATTTATTTCGTCAGAAGAGGTGATAGAAGAATCAAAACTCGGTACTTTTGTTGGAAGCATAAATAGGGAATTGCACAATGAAATTGATGGAGACAGGCTTTTCTGGGAGACTTGCTTGGCAGCTGGTTTTCCATAAATCCTAAATCTTGAAGTGTAATAAAGCATTATATATCTTTTTTTCTTTTTTTCTTTTGTTACTGTGAATCTCAATAAAGCAGTGAAGTTCTTGATTATGCACTTTATTCAATCATTGATCTTGCTCTCTATTTTCTGGTGTTTATCATTTCTAACTTAGAATCCTTTTCATCTTGTATAAGATCGATTATTTGCTTTTTTAGGATCTGCGGTCTTATTCTTCTTCAATATTTCTTTCAACAAAAAAAAAAAAAAAAAATCGTGTGAGAGAATAACAATCTTAATTTCCTACATCTTGAGCAACTCTTAGTGTGCCTGCTTCATGAGAGAATCCTAGACATCCATGGTGCACAAGTCTTATTGAATGGCTTTTAGACTCGAGCATAAACTGATCATTCTATATTTGTTTCAGTTGTAAAAGATGGAGATTAATGCTGGCGTTCCAGCCAATATAACTACGAAGGTGGTAACATGTAAGAAAACTAGCAATTGAAAGGAACTGCAAGTAGCAGTCATGCGTAAGATTTTACTAATAATTCTTGAAATTGGACGCAACCATAAATAATTACTTGTAGGATACAACTAATCTAGTTAAGATATCAACAGCTGATCTAGTTAATATATGAGATATCAACGTCATCTTTGACCTCTTTTTTTTTTTCTTTTTTCAAATATAAAAACTTTGATAATTTCATTCATCTGCATGCCAAATTGGTTTTAATTTGTTTGATGAGTTTTTTGCTATTTATTTCATTTAAGAATATTCTACAAATAAACTAATTTTCATCCAAGAATTGATTAATCCTGCAATACTTTGCACCAACAGTAAAGAAAGAAGAGTTCGAATATAATTGCTCTAGGTCAAATTTTGTTCTCTTAACTTGTTAATTTGAAATAAGATGAGAAATATCTCTAAACTCTGCCTCAAAGTTTTTATCACTACATCGAGTAACCAGCTTTAGTTTCCCATGTTCAACTTGTTACACAGAAAGAGGTTGAAATATGTAATCACACCTTCACTGCCAAATTAAAATTGAAGTTAATGATAATGTAACCAATTATTGTGCAAAAAATTTCAATTTTATGGTGTGAAGTATAAAATAATACGAAATTTCTTATTCCCCCCTAAATGAGAAAAAGAATAACAACTTAATCTTACATGTCATGGAAATGTTGATGCCATTACGTAATGAATGAGTATGAAATTCACTAATTCTCTTTCTCTAAAGTTTTGTCCAATGAGATAATCTGACTATGGAATTGAACTCTCATAAAGCTTTTAATAATCCAAGTCAAAGAAAATATCAAATAAAAAATTGTCATCAAGCCTAGCGGACCAACTAATTTGGTTGGCAAAATTTTATATTATTCAAGCAAAATAGCTTAATTATTGTTAGGAAAAACCGTTTAAGCTACTACCACCAACCAGGAAGTGTATATGACTGAGGTTTGCGTATGCCTCTATCTTTTGAGATTCACCAAGAACAAAGATAATCCCCCCTTTGTATGAAACCATGATTGAAAAATTCAGTTTTCTTATACATTATTATCCATTCAAAGATATTACTCCATTCCACAAATAATAAAATCTGATCAGCTAACCTATTTGCATGTTGGATGTAACCAAAAAGTGGAGACCAGTTACTGCAGGTTGTATATAAGTACGCATGCATTTGCATTATGGAGGCATTCACTCACTCAGACACACACAAACATAGTGAGAAAAACACAAAAAGAAGAAGAAGTAAGAGAGATGAAGGGAGGGTTTGATCTCTTGGCGATTATTTTTGTAGTTTTGATAGCCATTAGCGTTTGTAATGGCGGTGAATTGAGGAAGAATTTTTACAAGAATAGTTGTCCACGGGCTGAGCAAATTGTTCAAACTATCACTTGGAAACATGTGGCCAGCAATGCTACATTGCCTGCTAAGTTGCTGAGAATGCATTTCCATGACTGCTTTGTTAGGGTAAATTTTCTTTTTCTTCCAATCAAGCAAATCTTTCTTAATATATGACATATGTACTTCCTTTTTTCTGTGAATTTCATGGAATTAAGTGTACATGGAGAATGGTTTGTAGCTGTACTCTGCCTAGACATTATACCTTGTATTTAGCTTTGGGGTGTCCCAAATGATAGTGTCATTACCTAGCTAAAGATTACTGTGAAAAACTTCAACCTAAGTTTAATGTCACGTATATTTAGTCTTGCTAGCTAAACCTATTCTTTAAGACGTTAAATTTATTTTTAACATGTGCATTTGACATATTTAGTATTCATTTGATTGGATTTGTTCTATTTATCATTAACATGAATATAAAAAATATAAGTATTAACATGAATAATTGGTAATTGTTTGGTTTCACAGGGTTGTGATGCCTCGGTGTTGCTAGACTCCACATCAAATAACAAGGCTGAGAAGGATGCCGTTCCCAACTTGTCTCTTGCCGGTTTTGATGTTATTGACGAAATCAAGACACAATTAGAGAAGACTTGCCCTGGAAAAGTGTCTTGTGCAGATGTATTGGCTTTAGCTGCTAGAGACTCCGTTTCATTTCAAGTAAGCCAACCCACACCCAAAAAAAAAAAAAAAAAAAAAAAGCCCAGAATTCTTCTTGAACAGATGATTTTATCAATAAAAAGAAATGTTTTGTAACAATTTATACGTGCAATGTATGAAACCACTGCAGTTCAATAAGCCAATGTGGGAAGTGCTAACTGGAAGAAGAGATGGAAGAATTTCAAGTGCATCAGAAGCTCTAGCCAACATCCCTTCACCACTCTCCAACTTCACCTCCCTCAAGCAGTCCTTTGCCAGCAAGAATCTCACCGTCCACGATCTTGTAGTTTTGTCAGGTATAATAATTTCCAATTCAAATGCTAACTAATAATTTGAGGAGAAATCCCTTTAAATTTCGTCTTTAGAAGTATCTTTTTGATAATAATATTGTAGCAATTTTTTGGAGTTACGAAATCTTTCAGCAAAGAGGGTTATCTAGTCCCCATACAATTTTATTCTTCATTAGATTTTCTAGAACTTTTAAAAATTAGTAAATATATCAATCCATAAAGGTTTCTAAAAGAACCAAAAACACTTAGGGAAACATTCCATGTTACTTTCTTGATTGAAAATATTATCAATTTTCCAATGGCTTAATTTAATTGCAGGTGCACACACCATTGGAGTAGGGCACTGCAACTTGTTCAGCAACAGGCTGTATAATTTCACAGGAAAAAGGAGATGCAGATCCTTCTCTCAACTCAACCTATGCTGCATTCTTGAGAACAAAATGCAAAAGCCTTTCAGACAATACAACCACAGTAGAGATGGACCCTGGGACTTCTCTAACATTTGACAACCATTATTTCTCAAATTTAAGGATTCAACAAGGTCTCTTCCAATCAGATGCTGCATTGTTGACTAATAAGGGTGCAAGTAACATTGTTGATGAGATGCTTGCAAATGGAAAATTCTTCACTGAATTTGGACAATCCATGAAGAGGATGGGTGCAATTGGAGTTGCAACTGGAAATGTTGGAGAAATAAGGAAAATATGTACTGTGGTGAATTAGTGAAATTTTAATCTAGTATGTGTGATGTTTGAAGCAATTAAAATTGTTTACTATTTGTACTATTTTTGTTCGAAAAGAATTATAAGTTGATTAATTGTGTTTGATTCTTTGTATACGTGACTATAGTCTATATTTGTGATTTTTTTCTTTTTGAAACTTAAATCTGTGCCTACCTCTTTTCTATTACTTGATGAATGAATTGGGCTTTGGTGTATTCTTTTTAAAAGTGCGCCTTCAATGTGCCTGGTTGTCAAGCCCATGGGAAGAATTTTAGGTCAATGAAATTATAGCCCATAGAATAAGAAAAGATTTTAACTCAAACAGTGACTGGGCAAAAGAAAAAGGAAAACCATTTTATTCATAAAAAATTATTAAGAGATGAAAGTTCAAAGAGATGCTACGATTCACGTACTCTCTAATTTTGAAGGAAAGATGATATTAATGAGAATTGGAGTTAGATTTTTACGAAGTTAGAAATATTGATAAGTTTTATGAAGTAATTGTGTAACATAATTACAATTATTGTCGGCATATAAGAAAAGTTAAGAGTTCCATAACGACATAGTAGTATATAAAAGATTAAAAAATAAATACAAAATCGAAAATAAGAGGACTCATAATGAGATTGCTGTCTGAAAAGCCTGAAAATAGAATCAAGAAAATATGTCTTGGCCCTTCTTTCTTCTTGGTGAAGTGCTGACTTTAAACGGTATGTGAATCCACATGGCCAAGGTATAATGCCTTGCCTTAAATAATTTGTAGGCAACACTTAATTAATCATTACATTAGTGAAAATTGTATTCTTTTCCTGCATTTCATGTTTGTCTTTTGTTTTCCAATTCTTGAAAAGGTCTAGGTTCGTTTCATTCGAGGCAAGAATTTCCTTGGCATTTCCATTGTGGAGATTTTGTTCCCCTGGTCTAAGATTTTCCTGTTTCTTAACTAGAATTCAGTACAAGGGAATAAACGTAATATAATGCGTACATTGTAGTGCTGTATATTTTCTAGTAGAAACCCCGAAATCAGAAAGATTAAGGTCAATGAAGAGACTTTAAATATATTTCTGATGTCTGAAGATTGTTAAAGAGAATGTCTAAGTGTTCTTTTTTTTTTTTTTTTCTGGGGAATGTCAAGTCGTTAATGTTTCTAGATACTAATGTTCTTTCTTAATAAAAGGTCTAATTTTAGTTAAAGGAACTATTATTCATTCCTACCATGTTCTCTTGCCATAGATATGACACGTAGATTGAAACAATGATGAGTATGTAATAGGTTTCTCTAACCTAGTTTAACTTAAATTTTTTCCTTTCCTTTTCCTTTTTTTTGTTTTGTTTTTTCCCCTCTTTAACTTTCTCATAAGGGCATAGATGAAATGAACATATTCGTATCCGATCCCTCAAATATATATACATACTTATGTGCCATGATTTCAACTAGCTGCAATTCACTCCCTCAAATTGTTAGTATGAGGAGAGAAATTGAAAGTGTTTCTTTTTGCCTTTTTTGTTTGGCAGTGTTGTTTAAAAAGAAAATCCGTGTAAACCCCCCCCCCCCCCCCCCCCCCCACCCAAAAAAAAAGAATTTGCAATTAGCCTTAGCAACAACAGCGTTTTCTTTTTACTTTTTCCTGGTGAAGAACATAATATAGTTCATAATTCAATGAAATCTCCATTAATGTTTAAATGATTCGGCCAAAGAACAATAATGTTTTTTAACAGTTGACTTGCACTGATCATTCTTTTTTATGATTGAAATGTCTCTAAGACAACCAGCAACACATAAATTTATAAAATGTTAATCCAGCTAGCCACCTTAGATTAAGCTCGTCTATTCAAGTACTTAGCCACATCCGTCGCCTATAAATTGGCTTCTGAAGTGGCCCTTAATCTCATTCGATCAGCAGCAAACATTTTCTTACAACTCAAGCCTTCGAAATTACAGAGAATATGATGAGAAAATTAGTCGTTTCATTTCTTTTTGTTATCTTTCTTGGAGTTGTTGGAACTTGCAATGCAGGAGAGCTGAGGATGAACTATTATGGTAAGAGCTGCCGTGGGGTTGAACAGATTGTGAGGGATATTACGTGGAGGAATGTCAGTGCCAATCCTAGCCTGGCTGCCAAGCTACTAAGGCTACATTATCATGACTGCTTTGTTAGGGTATGTATATATAACATGCCATATTAACTACATTTGTAGTTTATAGCGTACTCAATTTGGATTCAACTTTTCTTTTGTTCATTTAGCTAATTAGATGCACTTACATTTTGATGGGCAGTCCAAATGTTATTTGAGGCACGCCAATTCTTCATGGACGATTATTGTTAAGAAATAATCATCAAACGTTATCGGTTGAGATAATAAACACATTATAATTCTTTAATTGGTATGTTCAACGTTAAATGTTCACTTCAATTCCAATAGCACATAGGAAAAATTGATTGATACATGACAATAGCACCTGTATCGATTCAACTAATGACTTGGTGGATATAAAGCTGTATTCAAAAAAAATCTTTATTATGTTCTACTGCTGTGTTTTGATTCTTTGAGCGCCAAATTCGCCACAGATGTACTAAATGCGATTTGTCTAATTCTTGAAGGGCTGTGATGGATCAGTTCTTTTGGATTCAACCCCCACTAATCCATCTGAAAAAGAAGCTATACCTAACCGATCTCTATCTGGGTTCGATTTTATTGACTTCATTAAGTCTACAATCGAAGAAGAGTGCCCCGGGGTCGTCTCATGTGCTGATATTCTTGCTTTAGCAGCAAGAGATGCAGTTTCATATCAAGTAAGCTTAATTAACAAGGCAAAACAAATTTCCACAGAAACTTAAGAAGGAAAAAAAATGATTTAATTATCAAGAAACTCTGACCTTTTTATCGTACTCGTAAAATTTTGAATATGTTGTATGATGTGCAGTTCCAAAGACCAATGTGGCATGTCTTCACTGGGAGACAAGATGGTAGAGTTTCAATTGAATCTGAAGCATTAGCAGGATTACCATCACCATTTGCAGACTTCCCTACTCTCCTTCAGAATTTCCAGAGTAACAATTTGGACATTGTCGATCTTGTAACCTTATCAGGTAACTTTAATAGTGTATTCCATGTTAATCATTCTTATAATAAACCATGGCCATTAATTATGATTTATAACATAAGAAATTTTATCAATTTCAGGAGCGCACACAATTGGAGTCACACATTGCAGTTTGGTTGCAAAAAGACTCTACAATTTCACAGGCAGAGGAGACACAGATCCTTCTTTGGACTCTGACTATGCTGAAACCTTGAAGACCATTTGTCCTATTCCTATTAATCGAACTACAACTCTGGGGATGGACCCTGGAAGTTCAGACAATTTTGATAGCCATTATTTTGTGGCTTTGAACAAAAATATGACATTATTTCAATCGGATTCAGCCTTGTTAACAAATCCCCTGTCAGCTAGGATTGCATCACAGCTCCAAAATCCACCTGTTTTCTTCGCCTTCTTCGCTCGATCAATGAGGAAAATGGGTGCCATTGGAGCACTAACAAATGGGGAAGGTGAGATCAGGCAGAATTGTCGAGTTGTTAATGCTTAAAGAATAGAGCGTTTGTCGGACGCTTTCATTCATGATCATCATTCTTCTTTGTTATTTCTATTTTTCTGGATACAAATATCACCAACAATACTTTGGAGGTTGCATTTTCTATTGATGATTTGTTTCTTAAAGATCTTGTTGTAACGACAATCAAGAAGTGATGAGGACAAAATATAGCTAATCCCTTTTACGTTTTGCACCCACTTTTAATTTGAAAATTTTCATGTCACTTATAAATTTTATAAAAAAAAACTCATATGCATATCCATTAAAGTAATTTTATAACTATCTTAATAACTTTTGTTGAGTAAAATTATTCGAACAAATTAATTATTACATAATGGATGTTCAAAAAATTTAATATTGTGCGCTGAGTTTTATCTTACTCGTCGTGAATAACATAAAACAGAAACCTTTAATTGACTTCCTCTAATTTTGTAATGAGAAAATCTTGTTAATATTTAGCGCTAAAAAATAAATATAAACATTAACTTACGAATTAAATATGCAAAATCAATCAAGATATTGTATCAAATACGAATGATTGGCTTTCATTGTAACCTTAGATATATTTTTAGTACTTACCTTATTAAACTTCCTTCCAGTCCTTATTTGTTACGAAATAAGAAATCCTGAATAGTATACAAGAAAAGGAGATTACGAGGGTTACTAAAAAACTTGCCTAATTTCTTTATACAGCGGTTGTATATATAGGATGATATAATTGTCACCCATCGTATCCAAGTGTAACACGTCAAGTATTAAACTCATTCAATACGCAAGCTCCCACGTATTGCACAAATTGATGCTCCAAACATCGCTATGTTTGAATTACTACAAGCGGAAAGGATCATTGATCTATCCTTCACAAGTATCTCGACAAATGGGAAGCTATTGATATTTAGTACATAATGCATATGCTACAGATGCTAAATGTTTTGTGATGGTTGGAAATTGAAGACAGTTGTTCTTCTCCTTTTAATATTTGTTTTCATAATTTACTTTTTAGAAATTGCTCATGAGTTTGATTGGTACAAGTATATATGCCAGTCAGATTGAGCGGTACTCCTCCATCAACTAAAGGTATACATCTACTAAGCTAAATTTGAAAAACTACCATTGCATATTATAGTGTCTTTATGATCTTCTAAGGCTGGAAAAATTAGTGGAAAGCAACCATCAATCTCCTGGTCCATGCTTTGATCATTGACCACCTGCCAATACATTGGATTAAAGTAAGATTTTACCTCTAATCTCTAGTTTTTGTGCTAATTGCTCCCTTCATCCACTAATTGCATGGATGTCTTATCATCAATCTTTAGCAGGGTGTGTCAAAACAATAATGCATGTTACTAAAGTAATGGAAAAAGCCTATTTGCCAAACTGAGGTGACCAAAAGTGCGCCATGCACTAATATTGTGACCTAAAGTGCGCACATTTTCTACATCCATCTCCAATTTGAAGATTTCAATAATTGAAATGGCTTTTAGTCCACTGCTTCTCTACCAAATTAGTTGGTCAAGTTACACCGTCCAGATACTCCAACTATAAGCTGCCTCCCTATCAAAAAGATTGTTAGTGCTGCTGATAAACAAAGATCCTACTCTTTTCAAGCCATTTGGTCTTGCCTATCATGTCTTAATCCAAAGCTTATATTCTGTACACGAATGTGCAACTTTAAACTGAAATTTTGGGGGAAACAATAGAATTGATGGAAGAATGTTGATGTGTTGAACAAAACCAAGGAAAATGATAGAGAGGTATTCATTAAATGTTAATCTATTTATGGATGTTACATGGCGTCCTCAATGTTTTCTGCTAGTTGTTGAAACATCTCTAATGACATGGCTAAGCAGATAATGCAAACACTACATTTTATAGTGATGAAAGATGAAAAATTCAATTTACACTATATTTCATTTTTACAGATGCCGAGAGAAACTAGAATCTCACATTTATGACATTATTTCCAGAGCTTTTCTTGTTTGTCCAAGTATATTAAATACAGTTGCTGCAATATGAGATGGCGTCAGACCAGCTTCGGCCACTTGATCAGATGGAGATCCATGGTCAATGTATCGATCAGGAAGTACCAGCGGCCTCCACTGAAAAAGCATTAAAGAGACAAATTAGTCCTCTTAAGAAAGATAAATTCTAGCTTTTCCAAACAAGAAAAACACAAATTAATAAATACAACGGGTTAGTGATGAACACAAGATGTAAATTCAAGGCATTTTCATGTTCAGGACATATAGATCAGCTAGGCTTTAACATCCCTTAGCTAAGCTATTTGACTGTTGCGTTAGAGAGTGGGTTCATTTATTTAGAAATCTCATGGAAACTCAGATTCATACCTTTAACTTGCCATCAAGAAGCCCATTAAGAGCCATAAACTGAGCGACATGAGATCCAAAACCTCCAATTGATCCTTCTTCAACAGTAATCAAGACCTCATGAGATTTTGCCAGGCTGCGGATGAGAGAATGATCTAATGGCTTACAGAAGCGTGCATCTGCAACTGTTAACCGCAAACCATGGGGTTTTACCAAGCTAGCTGCAGCCAAACAGCTTTGAACTGCTGTTCCATAGCCCAAGAGAGCAACTCTTTCGCCTTCAATCAATATTCTACCTTTCCCAACCTGAAAATTTTGCAAATTCAAGTTCAGTTTCACATAATTCAGTTTCTTGCAATTCCCTTCAGCATTTAGAGACTGGATAAAGTGTTGAACCATATATACCTCCAGAGGAATGCCCTTTTTTCCTGGTGGCAACTCCACACCTATCCCATTCCCTCTAGGGTAGCGGAAGCAGCTAGGTCTATCATCAATGGCAGCAGCAGTAGCAACCATGTGAAATAGCTCAGCTTCATCCGAAGGAGCCATCACAACCATGTTTGGAAGGCATGCCATAAATGTTACGTCAAAAGCTCCACAATGTGTAGGACCGTCTGCTCCAACCAGACCAGCTCTGTCCATTGCAAACCTCACTGGAAGCTTTTGCAAATCCACATCATGCACTACCTGAAAAAAGGGCAAAACCATTCAGTTAACAGGTCTGAAAGCTAAAACATCAAAATAATTATAGTGCTTACTTAAGTTGGACAGGGCACGAGGGTAGGGAGCGTCTTGGTGTACCTGGTCATAAGCCCTTTGCATGAAAGATGAATAGATTGCACAAAAAGGCTTCAGGCCTTCACAGGCCAAACCGGCGGCAAAAGTAACAGCATGCTGTTCTGCTATCCCAACATCAAAACATCTTGTTGGGAAACGATGAAGGAAAAGGTTCAACCCTGTTCCACCTCCCATTGCTGCATGAATAGCAACTACGTCTTTGTCTGCCTCTGCTTCTGCAACCAGAGCCTCTGCAAAGTATGTTGTGTAAGATTGAGTTTTGCCACTCGATTTGAATTGCTTTCCTGTTGCCGGATCAAACTTCACCACACCTGCAGAAAGGCATAATTTCTTCTCAGCTGTCTAATAAACACAAAGACTCATAGATTAGTAATTGCATACTATTCATCTCGCATTTAGATGTCACATTACATTAAATAGTTTCTTGTAATATCTAGCTGATTTTATTACCTTCGAAGTCTCCTTGTTGATCTTTTTTTTGTTTTAATTTACAGCAACTTGGTACTAGATGAAGAATTTTGAAAGACAGATAGATTGCAGGTACACACCAGATCAATGGTTCTTAATCTAATTTAGTCAGATACTGTAAGCTCTAATGTGTACTATACCATGGTACTTGTCTGCGGCTTTCTCAGCATACGGATAACCTCTGCCTTTTTCAGTGACAACATGGATCAACACTGGACCTGTTGTTTTAGTACTCTTAACCTCTTTGAGAATGGCGACAAGATCATCAATGCTGTGACCATCTACAGGACCAATATAATAAAATCCAAGCTCTTCAAATAGAGTTGATCCAGAACCGCTAATCAAGCCACGAGCATATTCATCAACTTTTGCTGCAAGTTCATGCACTGAACCACCAATTTGCTTGGTAACTCCCTGCATTTCTCAAATTCAGAGAAAAAGATTGCACATTAATTCTTGTAGAAAAGAAAATACCACATTCTTTGTCCTATTTAAATATTCAAACCTTGGCAACTTCTCTTAGTTCTCTCAGAGGCCTGTTGGACTGCAGTCGACTCAAAGCACTACTCAGAGCTCCTACTGGAGGAATGGGCCCATCTAATGTCGCGGTGGGCAATGATACTTGTTTGTTGTCATTAAGGATAACAATCATGTCAGAATCCAAGTATCCAGCATTGTTCATTGCTTCATAAGCTTGACCTGCTGTCATAGCTCCATCACCAATAACTGCAACCACATTGTTTTTTCTTCCCTTCAGATCCCTTCCTACAGCCATTCCTGTCCACCAAGAGAACAAGAATCAATATACAGGATCTCAATCAGTTGACTAGAACAAAGGTTAGCATCATCAATAAAGGGTTTTTAACATGCTGCCCAGTATAGGAACATAGACCTGAATTCTAACAATTATGCCAAAAAGAATCCAGAAAATCACCCTGATTGTAAAGCCTAAAATTACTTAAATAAAGGATCAATATTTATGTCAAAGGATGCAAAGTTCAGTCCAAAGTGGACGCATTTCTTGACAAAACATTATTGTAATGTAACTTAAACAGGCAGGCTGAATTCTTAATTAATGTGGAACTTCTACCAATGCCAAATTCAATTCTTAACTTGAGCAGAATAAACAAATTACCGAGGCATGCAGAGATTGTGGTAGAACTGTGACCAGTACCAAAGCAATCATATTCACTTTCAGAACGCTTAGTGAATCCTGACAGTCCATTTGTCTGTCTTAAGGTTGGCATCTTGTTTCTCCTCCCAGTTAAAATTTTATGAGGGTAGGACTGCATAAAATAATAGAAGACAACTTTATATCTACATTGACCAATTTAAGGGCATAAAATATACAAAAACTCCAACCTTTATTCAGTCTATTCTTAATTAAAGTTAAATTATCACCTGATGACCAACATCCCAGAGTATTCTATCTTGGGGGCAGTTGAAGACATAATGAAGAGCTACAGTTAGCTCAACAACACCGAGGCTTGAACCAAGATGACCTCCAGTCTTTGAAACATTAAAAATGATATCTGAACGGAGTTCATCTGCAAGTTGTTTCAATTCCTGAATAAGAAATGGCTTCAAATTTCAGACAACTACTTTATCCAATTACTAAGCAATTATTATCACGGGACTTGAACAAACACATATGAACCTTAGTAGAAAGATTTTTCATGTGAATTGGATAGTTGATAGTGTCCAATAGAGGGGTTGGTGGTCTCTGAGAGCAATACTCCCCTCCTTCTGACAATGATGCCCGAACTCCACTCGACTTTTTCGTGACCTTTACAACAAAATGATTCCAAAACCAACATTTCATTAAAAAATTCCAATATTAAGCTCATATGTAACTATAAACAGTCCCTTTCGATAGATGCATAAGAATAACAGACAATGAAATATCAATACAACAACAGAACAGATAAGGACAAAGTTAGCAGTGTCCATAGGATAAAAACAACTAAAAAATGAACAATTACTACAAGACAATCAGACCTGTGCATTTGTAGACTGAAATTGAAGCTGCAGATCTGTTCCACAGAGCCAATTAGAATAGAAAAAACTCTGCCTTAAACAATCTGAGACGACTGCTTTAGCTTAAATTCCCAGGGAATGCAAACGTACTGAAAGCCATGATACACATATATTCTACTATAAGCCTAGTCTAAGCTTGAAAACCCAATAAACTCATTGAAGTTTTTCACAAGAAAGACAACATAAGATATGAATTCCTGCTCCACGAACAAGTTATGCGGTCAGTCCTGCTATATATAGTAAGAATGCCAAAAAAATATACACCCCAGAAAAGATAAACGAAAAATTAATGAGGTCTAACTAGAGAAAGTGTGGGTTGAGTGTGAATTGAGAGACTAGAACTGTTGATAATGGCGTTGAAATGGTGGAATGTGGGTGGAGAATGTGGACTTGAGGGATGACGATGCATCTTCTTCTCTGTAAACTACTAGTAGGAAAAGAATTAAATTCAAGAAAAGTTGATTGGACCTATATTTATACTGTATAAGTTGAAGAGTGTTACTGGGGAGTCAAATAGACTGGTATGGTAAGTTTTCATTGGGCCACGTTGGAAGCAATCCCTAATGGATAGAAAGATGTGATAACGTCTATTATTAGCACCAGTCTAGATAGATTTATCATTTTTTTTTTTTTTTTGTAAAAAGATAGATTCATCATTTAGGCCACCCCTATATAGATTGTGTGGTCGAAAGGTAATATTGTAGCGCATATTAACATAAGAGAGTGATTAAAGAATATTTATATGATTCTGTCTATGTGAATATGTAAATTAAGTTTATAAACTTTTTTTTTTTATAGTAGTATATCTATTTAAATTTTTTTAGTACTTAAAGAAAATAATGTGATTTTTTAATCTAGTATATCTATCGCCATAGCAATATAAGCAAAAATATGTAAACTCACAGCGTCTTAATTATAATGTCACTCATAGTATTGGAACATTTTTTTTCTAAAAAATTTAATTTCGTGTCATGCATATTGAAGTTTACTCATTATTGAAATAAGAGAAGACAAAAAAGTTGTAGTTTAAAACACTGTGTAAAGTGAAAACGACTCTTCTCAGAGAAGATGACATTATTTTTGAGACTTTTCAAAATATATACATAAAACAAAGGGAGCATTAACATCTATTATTTTTGTGGTACATATCAAACCAGGTATATTTTAATTGACTGAGACAAATGTAAAGTAACCAAATAAGGATTCCAGTCACTTTTAGATTCCTGTCATTTTCATTTGTCTTACCTAACTACATGGTAGCGATACAGAGAACGTAGTCAATAGAATATGAGTGAATGAAGGGTAATGTTAATTTATCATTTATGGCAGCATATCAATCTTCAATTTTAGTACTTGGCAAGAAAAAATTGTGTTTTTTTTCCTAGTATATCTATCATTTATATATTTATAGGACCATCTACGTTAATAACACTATCTTTCTTTTAAGAAAGGGAAGAAATTGGAGTTAATTTGTCATAAATACAAAATTTTTTATTGAAGAGTTTTATTGTATTTCCTACGTAGTAAATGGATGATGCTTTACAAAAGTCTGAATTAATCCAATTGAAGACATACACCTTTTCTCATTCAAAACACCTTAATTTGTTTCTCCTTTTTTTTTATTTTTTTACCCTCTTCATTAGCAAATTTTTTCCTTTAAATCGTTCAACTGAATATATGATTTTCGTTTATTTAAGAACTAATGTCATACTTCTTTTCATTCCCTCCAAATGATCCTTAATAGTTACCATTTTAGAAGCCGATTTGTGCTAAGTTCTGATTAATAAATAAATACGTGGTCTATCATATGCAAGTTTATCAAAACTTATTTACCATCATATATAAGTTCATCAACAATTATTTGTCGGAAGCACATGAATGGCATGGCTAAAAAAGGAAAAATTCTTTGGCTTGTTTAAATAGTCACATTGTTTGAAAAAAGAAAAATTCCATTATCCAAACAGTACATTCTACCTGCCTTCGCAATATGAGTTTTTTTTTTGGTCAAAAGTCACCAAACTATGCAATATAAGTGCCTTGCCAAATTCTTGTTTCAAAGTTCTCTCTTGTCCTTTGAATACTATTATAGTACTTTCAGGATGCCTAACCAATTAAGGTGGCGTTTGGTTTAGGGTAATCAACAAGGGGAATGGGTATCATAAGTAATGATACCCATTATTAATGTTTGTTAAATAACTATCATTATCATTCAATGAGAATGATAGTGATTAATTGGGGTGCTAATGATTCCTCCAAAATACTATTCTATCAAACCCATTAACCTTTATAATTAAGGACAAAAACACACCTACTAAAAAAATACATATCTTTTGAGTTACTAATCTCCACTACTCTCTCTCTCTCTCTCTCTCTCTCTCTCTCTCTCTCTCTCTCTCTCTCTCTCTCTCTCTCTCTCTTTTGATTTTGAAAATTTTTTATTAGTACTTTATAAAATTTTGTTATAAAATTTCCTTTTAATAAATTTTTTTTACATTCAATTTTTTACTAAAAATCAAAGATATATTATACTCTCCGTTAATATAATAAAAATGACTTTTTTTAAGGTTCTCATTTCCATAAAACTCAAATTAGAGCATGTCCGTATTTAAAAATGAAGAAATTTTTTTAGAAATTTTCTTTAAAAAGATACAAAATAAGAAATCTAAAAAAATATGTATATTATAAATAAATATTTAAAAATTTAAAAATTTATTTAAAAGTCATTCCAGTAAACCAAACAAGTATTTTTATAATGATACTCATTCTATTATTAAACCAAATATGTTGGGAGAATCATCAAAATTCATACTCATAATAAGGTTAATGATACTTATAATAATAGTGATTAAAGAATTTGAACTAAACGTATATAAGTGATCCCATATGATTCTGGTAAGTAATGGATAACAATTCTGCTGTTCTCAATTTTACACGTAACGTATACACGGGGACCAAGAAATGGTACCAATTATGTTAAGTTTCTCTTTAGCTGCAAGCCCCCAACCAAACCAACCAGATGAACTGAACCACACAGATCATCTGAGTCTCCGTGTACAAATTGCAATCCTGCTTCACTCTGCCTTTTGCTGAAAACTGCATCTAAATCAATCAAATATCACCCTCCACTGCCATGGCTCAAAGATGCCCACATAAACACACAGTTGTAGATTCGAAAACATTTACATGACCCCTGAAATAGCCAGCAGAAGTAGATAATCTGAGGATTGTCATAACCACGGGGCTCTATGTATATTCCAATAGAAGGGTCACAAATTCAACTAATGTTGGTTCAACATTTTCGGGACAACAGGACAGAGGATAATATGGTGTTGTCACTGTATCTAATTGCAAGACAGTAAGATTAATCTTTTAGTCATAAAGATGTCGACGAAAATTGCAGAGCCACGAGCGCCATGAAGACATGTAAATGCACGACTTAATGGTTGAAACAGAATCGAAAGTTTATTCTTCTAAACATGAAAAGCTCATAGCAAAGCTGAAATTAGATATTTGAGAAGCAGACACTAATAATTTCCCGATGTAGCGGTTCAGGTTTAATCTAAAAGAGTTGAGTTGTCCAGCTTCATCTACAAGTTTGGCATCATATTGCAGTCAAACAACTACAAAAACTTCAGAGAGCAAATGCCAAAACTCTATTTGGAACTATGTGCTTTCTTTCATGTATAATTTAACCAAATCGTAACTTGAAATGGTGTTAAACAACCATGAGTAAATATTTTGCTTGTCTTTTACTTCATCTTTGCCTCAGTTAAGAGAACATGTTGATTCACACGAGAATCATACTTGCAAAACTCAAGCCTGGTCTGGCTATTCTGAAACCTTTGGCTCTTCCTAACCACATAGAAAATCCAGTACCTGCTTAAGAAACAAGCTTCACTAGAATTGAACCTGCCTCGTTCTTGTCACACATTTCTTATAATCTAAAAGAAGAAACAAAGCAAACATCAAAATCTATCAAACAGTACCCATAATAGGATTATATCTCACCAAAAACCCAAAAAAATAAACGTCCACAGTATTCATCAAAGAGAGACAACAGTAGAAAGACATATTATGCACAAACCAGTCAACAAAAGTTACAAAGAAATGGCATATCGAAATTAGCAAGAATATCAATAATAATCAGATCAGTTCAAAATGGAAATCGGGTCAGATAATAATCTGTGTCAGCATCTGTATTCAAAGAAAGACACCTTCAGATCAGGAAACATGCAACAACACCCAGAATAGAAAATCTTTATGCAATCCCGTCTGTTGAGATTTCTTCATGTTGAATGATCATTGCAATATTTTGTCAGATACAACATAACCAAAACATACTTGTAATTCAAGAATATACCATTTTCATTCAGACATATCAGAAATTTATAGGAAACTGAACTTAATTCTCAAAAATCTTCCTTCAAAAATAAAAAAAAAATCCTCAAAAATCTCAGCTTGTCAAACCCTAAACTTGCAATCTTCTGAACAGGCATTCATTTATGCCAAAAAGAAAAAAAGCATTTTTTGTTAAATTTTTCACTAGACACAAAATGTTCCTTATCTTTAATCCAGATAAGATTTCTCTCTATTGACTATCAACACTTTTAGAAGTGCTTCTTTTGCTAATAAATTATATTCAAGAATTCAGCATTTCCTAAGATATACAGCTCTAAACCTCAAAAGAAAAAAAAAGATATATATATGAAGAAAAAATAAATTGAGAATTTAAGGATCATCTGGCAAAGCAGACAACTTTGATATGCTACCCAAGAAAAAATAAAAGAAATTAATTAAATGAAAAATCAGAACTTCTGCAAAATAAGGGCTTTTTTTTTTGTTGAAAAAGATTTCTTAGAGATTGACCTGCTTTGTTTGGGTCGCAATTAGGTTAGGTTTCGGGTTGACGGATCGAGTTGAGTTATATGTATAACACCTAATCTATCAACCCGAACTTGACTCTAGGGTTGGTGGGTTGACCCACTCGCCCAAAAAAATAAAATAAAAGAGAAGAAGTAGAAAAGAGGAAAGTGAATAAGAAAAAAAGAGATTAACATAAACAATGATCAAATATATTTTTTTTACACACTAATATCAAAATTACACACTAACATACACTTGATTTATTTCACAATTTACTCTTCATAAATTTATGTAGAATTCTTAATTTTTCTTACTATTTACTTGATTAATTGTCCAAGGTGAAATTTGTGTTTAAATATAGAAAAATGAAACAAATCTATAAAATGTTAAGATTTTTTTTTTTTCGAATTCGTGGGTCGTCCTTGGATCAGTCAAGTCTAACTGATTTCGGCTCGACCCACCAAGCTTCAACCCAAATTCACTATTTTTGAATTAAATTTGTGTCGTGTTTTCATGTTGTGTCGAAAATTGTCAACCCTAATTTCCATGCAGAGTATGGGCCCTTCAAGTCAAGACCCCTGCATTCCCTGTACATCGAGAGAAAGACGAAATTGCCCCCGTCTCCTGAACGGGGCAAATGCGCCTTTTAGCATCATTTCTTCTTCTCACTTCACTACCTGCTCTCAAGCTCTGAAGGAAAAACTCTGTATTTGGACAATTTTAGGTCGAACCCACCTTGGAAACTCAGGAAAAGGTAAAATCTTTCGTCTTGATTTTCGTACTTAACCCGGAAAAATCAGTTTTTTATTTGTATTTTCTCTTTATCATGTGGTTTTTTCATTAGGAAGAAAAAAAGAACTAGAATTGATTTAAATCTTTAATGGGTTGCTTAAAATTTCTTGTTTTAATTGGATGGAAAAAGGAATTGGAGAATGGGGAGTGCGGTGGATGCAGTGGGAAATCCGATCCCAACGTCGGCCGTTTTGATGGGAACATCAAAGCACATAGCAACAAGATGCCGCGACGAGAATGTGGCGTTTTTGAAATGCAAGAAGGATGATCCCAACCCTGAAAAATGCCTTGACAAAGGCCATCAAGTAACCCGCTGTGTTTTTAGCCTGTAAGCTTCATTTAAATTTTCTAGAGAGTTTTTCGTTAAGTTTATTTATGGATGGTTAATTTGTGTATGTATTTCATTAATGCTTGATTAGTTAGTGGAATTGTGATTAGATGAAATGTGATTAACTATTGTTGAGCAGCATAGAATATGGCTTGTAACATTTTGACAATTTATTCAAGAATTTTTAACTAAAAAAAAAATTTGTTCAGAAAATGAATTGCTTTGGGATGTTGAAGATTGTGATAAAATTTGTCACCCTTTTTATTCTTTGGTGATGCTAGTTTGTGGAGCCACTGGATTTATTTCATTCTATTTGGTGTTGTATCTCTTCAGCTCAACGGAGTTACTTTGCCTTGGAGTAGTTTTAATTCCGCTTGGATCTATTTTCATGAGATAAGCACTTGGGAAACAAGGATTTCAGTGGAATTATCTTGAAGTCCTGAGCCTCTTTTTATTGTTTTTCCATTTTGGGCCTTTTTCTTCCTTATTTCCTTCTTCAGTTGATTAGGTTTATACACATTGGAACCTAGGGACTTGAATGATATCTAAACTGATAGTATCATGTTAAGAAACGTGCTGGTTTTCATCACCTTTAAGCCTTTTAGGGAGGAATGTAATGCAATTCTCTCATAATAGAATTCATAACTTCATCTGGCCAAGGGGATATAATCAGTTGCAAAGATGTTGGAGTCTCGTCCAGATGGTTCTCCTGCCTTAAACTTACTGGGCTACCCCGGGTAAGCCAGATGTTTAGGCTGGGATATATTCCAGTGGCACAAAATTAATTAACTTAAACTTTTTAGCACTTCTTTTAGCTTGTGGTTTCTGGAGCTTGATGTGCCATTCTTGGCAATAAGCACTGTAGCAATGCCTCTACGCAAGTTTCAATGGGTGGCCCAGACCCTCTTTTGCGGAAAAATATTAAGCATTATATTTGGCATGCAGCAATAGAAATCCTCTTTAGGACAAGTGAATAGCCCTAAGTGGTTACGTGCTATCTCATACTTGTAACAGAAATATAGGTTGGCCATAAGATGGACACTTCATTTTTTGGGCCATTTTAATCTGTTCTATCTAGTATATGTTGTATCCACCCCTTGAATCAACTTTTGGGTTTTTCTTCAAACAGTTTTTTCTTTCCCTTTCATTTTCAATTTTTTGTTGGGGCCGGGGTGCACCTGCAGGGCCCTCCCAAGTGAGGGGGGATGTGGAGAGCAAGCTTTCTCCTTATTATTCGCTGCATGTTTCAGACTTGCAGAGCATTCTTTCACCTCTTTGGTCATTAAATTATTTGAGGCTGTTGGCAGGGGAAATGGTGTGTGCTAAAGCATTAGTATCTATGCTATTTCTCTATTTGAGAAAATCTCAAATATAAGTAAATTTATTTCTATTTTAATTCCAAGGTCAAGTTCCAGGGTGCATCAGCTTGAAGAATTCTTGTTAATTTTATATTAATTGATGAATACTTGAAGTGATGGAGCTGATTGTTTAGTTTCCATGAAAGAGTAACTCTTGCTTTAATATTTTTATGATAATTCCTTTGTATCAGTGACATTAGATTTAGTTGATTGTTGAGGTCACCGAAGGCATAGGTTTGAGATATGCTGCATTATATATCTGAAGATTGTGATCATTTGATTGATCCTTTCAGAAAATGAGCGGAAGAAAAAAAAGGAAAAAAAGGAGTAAAAGTTCAATTCTTAGATATCAGGGAAAAAGCATTAACGCTTTTAATCTGCCTTTGCAGGCTCAAGGATCTTCATCAGAGGTGCACGAAAGAGATGAATGCTTATACTGGGTGTATGTACTACCACACGAACGAGTTTGAATTGTGCCGCAAAGAGCAAAAGGAGTTTGAAAAGGCATGCCCTCTTTGAATGATTTGTTGAATGAAACAGCATCTGGTCTACATAATAATTCCAGCACATCTGCTACAAGCAGATTTTTGAGGTTGAAAGGACTCCCAATTTATCTGTTTCTGGATTTGAAACTAAATTTATGTTTCTGTTGTTAACTTTGAGATATATGGTATCCTCAACATGCAAAATGCCTCCTTACGAACAATGTTGCAAGTTTCATTTGTCACTATTACGTGGATTTTTTTTTTTTTTTCTTTTGAGGAAACGTGGATGTTAAAATTCACTCGTAGAAGCTCTGAATTTTCTTTCAATGTAGTGCCCTTTCTACTCAAGTAACTAGAGATTGTGATCTGGAAACGTACCAAGGAGATACAGAACTTGAGAATTATAGGAACCCATATTCAGGCTTCAATTATTGTCTCCGTGGTCTCTTGCACTGCGGATTGCAAGTCATTATCTTGGTTGGAGGAACTTTAGCGTGCATTATCTATTGGAAGAAAAAGAATTGTTAAAAGAGGTAATGGTGCTGATTATAATCTTGAATAAGAACAAGACTTGGCTCTATGAACGTGTATAATTTGTTTTTAAGAACTTTTTATTCTCAAGCATGTCACACAATTTATTGTTGTTATTCTCAAATATGTCGCACATGTTACACATAATAGATCTTCCAAAACTCAGGATTCGTAATTTGGTTAGATCCAATTAGATTAAGGATTCAAACTGTTTAACAAACAATTTGTTATAAACTATAATTTCTTAGAATCAAAAGCTAAATGGAAAATAGTACAGTTTTTAGACAAAAATAATCAGTAAACCCCATTACTTGAACAAGCATTGATATCATCGAAAGATTAAAAATAAAAAATTAAATGCTGACGTGCAACACAAGTACTTTAACATAATTGATTCGAAATCTTGAAATTCAAAACTTCCTGTTATCCAACAAAAACCTAAAATTCTTACATATTTGCTTGCTTTCCTTTGTGTTTGTGGGTCGTAAATACAAGAAAATTACGACAAACCATGATGGATTTGATTCTTTTTCAGAACTGCAATTTCACTGAATCAACATTCATAAAGAACCAAAGATTTGTGGAAAAGATGGTAAACAACAACAGAAAAGGCTTTCATCTTGAACTCCAAAAAAAAAAAAAAAAATGCAATACATAAATTTTCTATAATATATCCAGTTAAACAGCCGCTATTACTCAGATATTACTCTACAATAAACAAAATATTGTCACTATCTCAAGAAGTTACATATAACTATTTTCCCTTGAGGATGCATGAGCAATTGCAATTTACTCAGACGATGGATTAGTCCTCCTCCTAGCGGGATTTGAACCAACGTGATTTTTCTTTCTTCTGAGGGACCTTATTCTTCGAGTGCATGTAGTTGTAAGCTTTGTAAGCACCAATGCACAAAACTCCTCCGGATGCGTAAAGGGCCACACGGCCACCGAAATTCAGTGCACGAGAAACCATTCCTTCAACAGCAGCAGCAGCAGCAGCAGCCATTGTAACAGATTCAAAGAACTAACAAAAGCCAGCAATTTAATCGAAGTTGTTAATTAGAGAGAGAGAGAGAGAGAGAGAGAGAGAGAGAGCAACGGGTTAGGAGCTGAAGGTGAAAATTAACAAACTATAGTAATTAGAGCCTGCCATGCACGTCTGTAGTTATTTTATAAGTACTACTTGATATAGCAAGACTTACTCCTATTTGGATTTGAGTCAAAATTGAATCCTATTTGTAGAAGTTAAACCAAGCCGTATGGCTTTTAGTCATTTTGCTTAGTTAGGTGCATGTGTCTTTATTCTATTGGTTTATTTATTGTGATGTGGGCACATGTTATTATTGCCCATCCAAGTAGCTGCTAGTTTAGGTTTTGTTTCCGTGGTTTCCTGTTGGGCCGTCTTCTTTATTTTTGTTAGCCTTTTGGTTTTCGTTTTTCTTAGATGATTTCCGCAGCCTTTTCTTCCATTGTTTTTCAAAGCTCTCCATTGCGTTATTGAAGAAGAAATTTCCTCCATTATTTTTCTTGTGATTTCTTGTCAAAATTCCTGTGGGTTTTATTCATTTATTTGACTTGGATCCATCACTATTTTTCCCCTACTACTAATCCACCAATCCTGTCAAGACAAAGCAAGAAAGGGTTAGGAAAGAATAATTTAAGTATAATAATTATCGTTAAAGAAAGACAAATTTGTTACCGTTCAAGCTTAGGATATTGGAATAAGAGTTCTAGTCAAGAAAGAAAAACTATTTGGGAAGTCAATAATTCTTTTTAGTTTTTATTTGCTTCATCAAAAAACAGTTTTCCAATCCTAACACTATGATGCTGGAGTCCTGTTTAATCGTTTTAACCGAAATAGGCTGTTAATGTATCATTTTGAAATCTTTTAGGTTCAAAGACCGTTATTTTTTATTTTGAGATGGTCTTGATTTTTATGAACATATACTTAGAATACTTTAATACGTCTTTCAATCACCTTTTTTATTCCACGTATATATTTATTAAGAAGAATCTTTAAAATTGTTAAATAATTATTTGAAAGAACACCCAAAAACAACCATTCAAACGAATAAATTCGTTAGTTTCTTGATTGGGTAGTTTTAGCTTTTGGAGTGCATATATTATATACCCGTTGAATCAGTATAACTCGAGAGGGCAGGCAACTCTGTTGTGAATGAGAACAATGAATTGTATAAACTGATATTCAATCAAATCACAAGTTCATTCATTAAATTCATATTGAATTTGTCCAATAAGATTACTTCAATTCGAAGACAAAGATGTTCTGTCCCCTTATGTACATTGGACTGATTCCATTATGGCAGATTTTTAGCATAAAATGTTACATGGAGAATAATACATACTTGTCAATGTTAACTTTCTTTTCCAATAATAAATCATTGTCAACGTTTGATCAAATTTAGCATATGTACTAATTCATCATAAAACACATTATCCAAATTTGCTTTGTCTAAAAATGAAGGCAAAGTGACATGACCCAACATTAATGTTAGGAAAATTGGTCGATCTATCAACTCTTATGGGATTCAAGGCTTTTAGGATAACCAATTAATATGCCCATTAAACCGAGAGTGTGTATTAATAATATATATACACTTAATTTCACTAATTTAATTAGTACAAAAACAAACTGTTTTTTCATTTGTTTTTCATGTAAAAATACAGTAATTAATACAGAAAACTCCGCTGTGATTTGTCTTGTTTGTGTTGCAATTGGCTATGATCAGTTGGCCAAAAGTTGCTACTTGCTAATAGTATTGGAATTTCTTGAGTCAGCAACGTGTTTCATATCTCAGCTATCCATCACTTTGCTGGCTGTCCTTTCCTTTCCGGTCATATTCCAAGTCAAATAACAGCTAAGGTTAGACTTCATGTACAACTTTCACGTTCACAACTTCACAAGGTTGTCAATGAAAAACCACTATATGGTCGAGTCAAAAGCATACATTCATTGTTTATTTATATTATCTTCTGTTGTTTTTGTATTCATAGAAACATTGGTCTATGTTCTGGTTGATCTATTTACTTCCTTGAACGTGTAAAAGACATGCTTTAAATATAGCCCAATTATGATTGTTCCGATTTAGAATCATATCATACAACAAATACGAACACTTTTTTATTCTTTTTTAAGGTGGCGATACATGTCTTCTTGAGTTCAAACAAGACAAGTCAAAATTTATATGATAGTAAAATTCCAAAATCATTTCATAAACATTAATAGGCATCACCATCTCCATGTAGCTTTATGTTATAAATAGTGATATGTTTACTTTTTTAAAGACAAGTAAAGAGTATATACACCATATAAAAAAACAAAAATACGAGGCAAACCGTAGAAAATATGAATCACAAACGAATTTTTGGTTTATATTGGAATATCAAAATTAGGAGTAAAATTTACAAAAAAATAATGGGAATAATCATCAACCACTAGATTATTTGTTAAAACTTCACATCTGATCGTATGGTATTTGAAGATAGAATATTTTCATGATTTGAACAAGCAGAATTTGATTTCATGGAGGCTCTAATGAGGCATAACAAGAGTAAACAAACAAAGGTGTGGATGAAACATAAAATCAATAAACTTTGCGTGAACTTATTTTCGAATTTTATTACTAAGCATATAAAGGTTGCATGCTTTCTCTTCCTTGTATTCTTCTTCGATTTTTAATAAAATTGGTGGGAGTCTATGTCAAGTCCCTCATCATCTCATGGAGATTTTAATCAGAAAACGCTATATAATTTCTACATTTTGTGCCAGTAAGCTTCATTCATGTTAAATTGATTATTTGTCATACTCTTTTATTGCAAGTTGATTCATTTGATATTTTTTCTTTTTTCTTAAACATTTGATTGGTTAAGAAATCCATTCCCTATCAAATCTTGTCCTTTTCTTCTTTTCCTTTTGTCCTTTTTTTCTTGGCGTAGTCTTCCAAAAGAATTGAACTAAAAAAAAGGTCTAGATAAATTCAAAACCAGTAATTAAATTATTAAAGAAATTTCTGGCATGGAAAAAATTCTTACATGAATTTGGTTTACTGTCTCTTATGCGGATCTAGTGATTTAAAAGATAGCTATACAGACATTCTTACACTACTTTTTTAAATTAACATTCATCACTATTGTCATGCTCTAGGCTTGTGGCCCAGCATGACCAAAGTTTCAGTATCCAAGTCCTACTGTTTGGGTTTAGTTCTCGTTAACTCAAAATAAATATTCCAAATTAAACTTAAATGCTTAGGTTAAACTTATACATTGGTCCATGTTACTTAATTTTTCTGATATGAGACGGAATATCACATTCATTCCTCCTTATTAGGTTATGCGTCCTCGCAAAGACCAATCCATATCATAATTTAGATTGTCTACTCAGTTGTGTCAGATTATGTAGGTGGCTCGTGCGGGTTCTAGAGGTGGCTCCCACTCTTAGATCGACACAGTATTTAGTCCTATACAGCATTTAATTTCTCCACTTTCTTGCGTAGTTGCAACACAATACCACTAGTTTAGTCTTATCCCGTGCAAAAACCACACAAGATTCGCTATAATACCATTCCACCACGCCTCGAGCTCGCGGACCCAATGCGACCGGGATCTTATCACCGTATAGCACTTAGTTCTCCAATTCCTTGCATAATCGTCACCCAATACCACTGGCCCAGTCTTATCCTGTACAAAGACCACACGAGATTTGCTCTGATACCATTCTGTCATGCCACTGGCCTAGCGCGATTAGAGTTTCAGTAGCCAAGTTCAACTATTTGAGCTCTGTCCTTGCTAGTTCAAAATGAATATCCCAGTTGAATTTGAGTGTTTAAGCTCATTTTATACATTAATCCATTTTACTTAACTTTTTCGATGTGAAACGGGTATCACAACTATACTTTCGTGATACTCTTCACCCTGTGAGTCCATGAGGGCGATCTATAAAAATCTTTCAACCCATTAGTCCATGAAGGCGATCTATAAAAATCTACCAATTATTCATATGAGACGTGACAAATTAAAATATTGCAATTATAGCAACCTCATAGGAAGGGAAGACAAGGATCACAGAAGTTTCTGTCACATTGATCATCTTCACATTCAAAGTGTGCTAATCATTGACATTGCCGAGTTGGATCTACGTAATCCAATCTAAAACATGATTTTCTTAATCGAAAAACAAAATTATTTTCTAGGCTGGTCCTTACTTCCACCGTTGATTTCAAAGTTTCAACAACCCTATGCCTAAAGAAAATTTAACCAAATGATCACAAATAAAATAAAATAAAAAACCAATGAAATGGATTCATTTTCTTCTGCCACTTGACCACTTGTTCCCTGTCACCTCGTAAATTTCATCTTGCAATTCACTTCCTCGTAATTTATTATAAGGCTATTCTTTATACAGTCTAATACATGAATCTGAAAACTCCTATTTTAATTAACATGTTTCCATTTCCTATGTTTACTTTTTTTTTTTTTTTGAAAATTCCTATGTTTACTCTTGACTTTGACTAATATTTATGGATCAATTGAATATCTGGGTATCCCTATTTTTTTTTTCAAGTTTTCAAGTCTTTGATTATACTTATGTTTCTAATAATCCTTATCCTCAATAAAGAATATTTAAAAATCCTTGAAGTTTGATTCCTCTTATAATTTTTGAATTGGAATTTATAACTCTATAAAGATGTTTTTCAACTTTGCAAAAGCAATAATAGCACCTTTCACCACCCAAAAATAAATTCTTTCCTTTGAGCCATTTTCCATTTTTTTGGTGTTATTATTTTCTTGATTTCTTAATTAGAACTTTTCTGTCCTTTAGTATTGATTACAGTATCTTTGAATACCAAAAAGGAATTTTTACAATATATTAACATATATAAGAGCACAAAAACAACAAAAAAGAAAAGTTTTAGTTGATGTTGATGTAAATTAAAAACCATCTAGGAAGATATTACAATTGTAATAAAGTCTGAGGGAGCCAGACGAATTTACTCTTTAAGGACAATTTGATTTCAACTGCAAAACGACAACATCTCTACCCATGCCATATTCCTTCCTTCAGAAAAGATTATCCCGACAACATTGCAGTTTCCTTCTGCTTCTAGCACGCAAGTTGGGCTGACAAGATCACACGTCAGTGACAGCTTTGCCATCTCAGATACTTCCATGTTCAGCCCATCTGATTATTATCGCTTTCTGAAATTTCCTATTTATATTACGTCTATCCACTCATTGATTAGGACAAGGGTTGTAAATATCTACCTACGGACTTCAGTCCTGCATGGTATCTAAGTACTATATAAAGGCCTTCAAACAACTTAGTCTCATGCACCTAAACATTTTTTGACTGTTCGACAGATTTAGTTTTTAGATTTCTTTCCTGAGTGTTAATTAGCTGCTGCATTTAGGCTTTTGTAGATATGGCTATTGATCAATTTAAGGATATTGAAAACGGTATTGGTCATAATAATGGCCTTGAGGATTTAGAGAAGCCCTTTATTCAGAGCACCAAAATTGTGGACTCTGATGATAGTTCATCAGAAGCAGCTGAAGAAAATGGTTCAATTGCTATGGTTTTGTTGAGCACTTGTGTTGCTGTATGTGGTTCCTTCGAATTCGGATCGTGTGTAAGTAACTTTTGCGACATGTTTTTCTTTCTTGGTGCTACAAAAGATCGCTTGAATCTGTAAATGAACTTGTATTAACATTGTTCTTTTTCTTTTTCTCCGGTGTGATTGGTCAGGACCAACGAAAACATGAAAAAAGAAAATGTTTGTTTAGCTTAAGTTAATTTTTTTGCAGGTGGGATACTCAGCACCTACTCAATCTGCCATCAGCAAGGATCTAAATCTATCTGTGGCGGAGGTATGTGTTACATTAGTAGTAATTCTTGTTCAATTTACGAAGAGTGGTCTCAGTTTCAGTGGAATAAAGTCTAGTTATTCACTATTAATGTTGCAGTTCTCTATGTTTGGTTCCATAATAACAATTGGTGCTATGATTGGAGCAATTACAAGCGGCAGAATTGCAGACTTCGTTGGCCGAAAAGGGGTATGTGGAGTTGTATACTATGTTAGGCACAGCACAATTAAACATTTGCTCGGAAAGTTCGCATAAACTTTGTGGAGTATACTAAAAAAAATTTAAGGATAAACTTTTACTTTTATTAGTAACTTTTTAAGTAGGGCTGTTAATTGGGCCTTGTGGGCCGGGCTTTAATAAGCTCAAACTCAAGCTCAGCTCAGCTTATATAATTAATCGGGTTATGAGTTTTGAGCTATGAGTTTCGGGCTGATAAACGTGTCTGAGTTTTTGAAAAGCGAAACAAATTTTTTTGAAGTGATTAAGCAAAAGAGGATTGTCTCAAAGTGTAAACTAGCAGGTATCTAATTAAAAATTCACAAAACACATTGGCAAGATACTATTTCTAAATATAAATACTTTATTTACATATTGATGAACATATTGAACTGAAAAGCAAACAAAAATTTTATGGCTATAGAAGAGTATTATCTTTTTGGAGCATTTCATCAAACATGTTAAGTGCATTATATTTACGGTACAAAATATTGACTCACACTAATTCGTTAGATTTATAAACACCAAAAAGAATATATAATATAGTGTGTATATTTTTTTCTGAATCGGGCCTATAACGGGTTTGAGCCTTCTGAGGCACGAGTTTGGCTTAGACTTATTTTAGGTTTAATATTTTGGTCCAAACTTGACTCAATCCAATGAGAGATTAGGCTTATTGGGCTTTTTTCGGCCCAAACTTGGCTCAACCCGAGGAGACGTTAGGTTTATTGGACTTTTTTCGAGCCGGGCTCGGACTAACTCGATCCAATTAACAATCCTATTTATAAGATGTAAAAGTTTAATTTTGTGAATCTGGAAAACAGAAAAGAAACATGTATTGCCCCTTTCTTGTTGCATTTTCTGTGTGGCTTCATAAGTAAAAGCTTTTCATGTGCTTGTTGATTAGGCAATGAGAATGTCAGCTGGCTTCTGTACTGCTGGTTGGCTTGCAGTCTATTTATCTATGGTACGAGTCAAATTCACTGTTTTCTGTTATCAATCAGCAAGATTTATACGGCAAGCTAAATGGACACATGAATAATGTTAAAGCAATTTTCTGGTGTGATCCAGGGTGCTTTGGCACTTGATATTGGAAGATTTCTCACAGGATATGGAATTGGAGTATTTTCTTATGTTGTAAGTGCTTTCTTGATGTTTTAGTTCCGAAGTCAAAGTTTTAACAGCATATCTCTTCTATGTATTCAAGTTTTGGATCATTTTGGTGCCTAACATTGGTTTGTGCCTTATTTTACATATTGAATAGGTCCCAGTGTTTATTGCCGAAATAGCTCCAAAGAATCTTCGTGGCGGACTAGCAACTTTAAATCAGGTAATAGAAGCATCAAAACTTTTATGTTGTTCCCTTTGCAAACAGTAAAGAGCTAGTGATCATTGAGATTAATTCCACATTTCATCCGTTTTTCATGCAGCTCATGATAGTTTGTGGTTCATCAGTTGCGTTCTTACTGGGAGCAGTCATCTCATGGCGAACTCTAGCCCTGACTGGTGAGTTTGAAATAATTGCTACATGTGTATAAAGTAAGTGAAGGACATTTGTTGTCAAAGTCATAAATTGATTATGGATTGATTCACTTGAAGGTATTCTTCCATGCATTGTCCTGTTTGTGGGCCTTTTGTTCATCCCTGAGTCACCCAGATGGCTGGTAAGGTCCAATAACATGAATTATTGGACGCATTTGTTATAAGAAAAAAGTTAACTGAATTGATTGTTGTGTTTGCAGGCAAATGTAGGGCGTGACAAAGATTTTCTGGTTGCCTTAAGAAGGCTTCGTGGCAAAGATGCTGACGTTACTCATGAAGCTGCTGAAATCCAAGTATATCTCTCTCTTTGTTTATGTTTATGGGTTCAAGTTCATTATATTGTACGACTGACTTTAAGCATAATTGTTTCTGGCAGGCTTATAATCTTACTCTCCAAAGTCTTCCAAAATCTCAAATGCTGGATTTGTTCGATGGCAGATACATCCGTTCTGTGATTGTAAGTAACTTCTTGAATCCTCTTAAAAGTTTACTTCTGAGTAGTTGTCTAAGCAACTTGTCTAAACTTTTCTGTAACTTCTTTTCTTCAGATTGGTGTTGGACTAATGGTATTCCAACAGTTCATTGGAATAAATGGAATAAGCTTCTATGCGAGTGAAACGTTTGCAGAAGCTGGTAATTTAGAGTTTCATGTGTGCTACCCTTTACATTTTACATAATATTATACTTCTGAAATGGGCCATTAATCATCAAAACATACAACTGCAGGGCTTTCTTCAGGCAAGATTGGAACTGTGGCCTATGCCATAATTCAGGTTTCTTCTTAGTTAATGTATCGGGGATCATTGAAATTCCAGAACGAGTAAAATGTCAAGGTATAAAATGTCTAATTTGATGTTTTAGGTGCCAATAACTGTTGTTGGAGCCTTTTTGATGGATAAATCTGGAAGAAGACCACTTCTTATGGTGAGTACCTGTAGTGTCTAATATAACCCTTTGGGTTGTTAAGGTAATACTATCAGAAGTTTAATTTCGAAATTATCATGCATTATCAGGTGTCAGCATCAGGCACATTCCTAGGCTGTTTCTTGACTGGTGCTTCTTTCTTCCTCAAGGTAAGTCAAAAAATCACAACTAATTTCCAGTAAATCAATGTTTTATTCAAGTTTGTTAATGGTTTTTTTTCCCTTCCCTGTATCAGGGCCAGAATTTATTGCTTGAATGGGTGCCACTACTTGCTGTCTCAGGAGTACTGGTATATATTCAACTATTATGGTCACCCTAATTTCTTGTGGACCTCAAATTGATAGTCATTAATGAATTGCAATATTATTTCCCACCTAAACAGATTTACATAGCAGCATTCTCAATTGGAATGGGAGCTGTTCCATGGGTGATAATGTCAGAGATTTTCCCAATAAACGTGAAGGGTGCTGCTGGAAGTTTAGTGGTACTAGTAAACTTGGATGGGTGCTTGGGCAGTTTCCTTCAGTTTCAACTTTCTCATGACCTGGAGTTCCACAGGTGGACAAAATTTCCTTGCTAGCTATTATCCACCAGAGACAATTGGATATCCCTGCATTCCTTTTCAACTAACTCTACATCTGCCTGGATTTTCTTTTCTCAGGAACATTCTTGACTTATGCTGGATTTTGTGTTCTTACTGTACTGTTTGTGGCAAAAGTAGTGCCAGAAACAAAGGGGAAAACATTAGAAGAGATACAGGCCTCCATCAACTCATACGTCTCATAGAGTTAAAGCAACAAATAGCATTGGAAGTTCATTTTTAATTCTTGATGAGGATCCAAATATCTGATGGAGATTTCAGCAAAATTTATCAGCATACATGACAATGACACATACTTCCATCAAAAGAGCAAGATTTGGAACAGACCTCAATCCCTTACACAATAGGCTCGCTGAAATCTCCATGGTGACAAACACACATTTCAATTTTTTGCAATAATGCTATTCGAGCACCCACTGGAATTTGCAAGAAGACTTTCAGCATTCTAGGATTTTGACAGGATACACCATCATGCAGTCTTGGTGCGAAACAAATTGTAGTTGACATTATGCAGAATCAATGATTTTTTTTTTCATCCAATCTTTTCTCACTCAACCTCTAATGTTTATGAATGGCAACTTTAAAATCACTAAGTATCGACTTAGAAGGAAATGAATCCGGCAAATTTTAAACCACCATCATGTGAAATGAGCTTCTCCTCCAACATGCTTACGAATTTGTTTATGATAATCTATAAAAAGACATTTTCACATTATCCATGCAAAAATGAATGATGATTCGAGTTGATTGATAAAATCTTGAAGAAACTAATCCCAAATCAAACCTCAACTCAACAACCAAAAATCAACATTTGAATTAGTCTTATGACACAAATTAATTTTTGAGACGGTAGATCCATAAGTGGGCTACATATTTCGTGTGTTCATTTCTGAGTTAGACTTCATATGATGAATCTATTAGACAATCAAACTAATGAAATCGATAGGAATTTATGTCAAACTCGTCATCATCGTGACTTTTAATTAAACGTTTATATAATTTCCACATTTTGTGCCATTAGAATTCAATAATATTGAAATGATTATTGGTTTGTAGCAAGTTGATTAATTGATTATTTTTTTCCTTTCTTTCTTAACAACATTTGATGGGTTAAAGAAGTCCATTCCCTTTCAAAATCTTGTCCTTATCTTCTTCCCCTCTTGTTTCTTTACATGCCCTGGTAATATTATACTAAAAATAATATACATAAATTCAAAACCAGTATTTGAATTATCCATATGGGACATGAGCAAATTAAAATTATTGCATTTATAGCAGCCTTATACTAAAAACAATCTACATAAATTCAGAACCAGTACTTGAATTATTCATACGGGACATGAGCCAAGACAAGGGATGACAGAAGTTTCTGTCACATTGATTATCTTCACATTGAATGGTGAGTAAATTAATAACATTGTCAAGTAGGATCCACATAATCCAATCTAAAACATGATTTTCTTATGGGATAATTTCATGAACCTCTCCTTATGTTTCTGATAATTACAGCTATTACCCTTCACATTTGGAAGATTACGCGTACCTCCCCTGAATAATAATTTTTGGATTTCATTTTGGTGATGTAAGTAAAGAAAAGCACATGAATATCCTAAAATACCCTTGGTAGTTTCATAGTAAAATGGAAGTATTATTTAACAATTAGTAAATAATCAAAATTATTTTTAAAAATGCGTAATTGTATGAAAATAGTTTGGACAAATTTAGTAAATAATATTGGCCAACAATATAAAGGTGACCTTTTATTTTTTCTTCTCATCTTTGGCTAAATGCCTTAGTGCATTCAATGAATGGGCTAAAATAATTCCTCAAAGAAAGAAAAGGAAAAATAACTTTAACACATTGAAACTATATTTTTCAAAAAAAAAAAAAAAAAGGAAAAAGATTTAGCACCTCCATCAAATCTTCTATGGCCATTTTCAAAAAAAAAAAAGTAAAAAGAAAAAAGTTTTACCTTTTGGCGAATGCATTAAAGTCATTTCAAGAAAAAAAAAACTGTAGAAAAGGTTTGAAAATTTTATGTGAGTAGCATTGGTCAACAAAATAAAGGAGTCAATTTATTTTTCACGTCATTTTTTAGATATGTTATGTAAGATGATAACTTTAACAAGGTTACTTTAGTCATTTTATGTTATGAGGGGTGGTAAGTGTAATTTTTCAGATGTGAGGGGGTCAAATATTATTGTTATAAACCTATAGGGAGATGTATGCAATTATTCTCTTAACAGAAAAATAATTATACATATATAAAATATTATTTTCTGAGCCAGCCCTTAAGTTAACGAGTCCGGTTCATACTTGCAAGGACCCAATTTCCTAAATGAGAATATATTATATAACCACATGGTCATTAAAAAGAAAATACAATGGATCCACTGTTTTCTGCCAGTTGACCATTTGTTCCCTGTTTGGCACCTCGTGAAACTGCTTTACTATTCACTTCCTCATAGTTTATTTTATGTTTAAAAGCCTATTCTTTGTACAACCTAGCACATGTATATGAAAACAGCTATTTTGATTAATATTTCAAATTCTTATATGTCTTCTTATTTGAGCAGCATTTATAGATCAATTGGATGTTTGGATATGCCTAATTTTATTAAAGTTTTTCAAGTCTGTTGATTCCACATATGTTTCTAATAATTTTTATTTTCAATAAAAAAATATTTTTAAGTTTGATTCCTCTTATAACTTTTCAATTGGAATTTATAACTCTACAAAGACATGTGTTCCATCTATAAGTATATTAGTTCAAATAATCATTTTAAGAATAAAATCTTTATTGCACATATTCATTAAACAATAACTTTGTGGAAATACAACCTGTATTAATTAGCATCTAAATTTGTAAAAACACAATATTGTAATCTTCAAATTTAGCATCTTTCTCCTCCCAAAAATAAAAAATTGTCATATTCTCTGCGTTTAGCCATTTGTTTATTTTTATTTTTTGTTACTATCTTCTTTGTTTCCTACTTGCAAATTTTTTTGTCCTTTAGTATCGATAACAATAATATTTTTGAAAACCAAAAACAATTCCAACAATATACTATAAGAACAACCAATAAAGAAACTTTGAGATGATGTTGATATGACTTAAGAAACTACCTGGTATAATTTCTTGTACAATCACAATAGCTTTAAGGGAGTCAGACCAATTTACTGTTTTAGGACAATTTGATTTCAACTACAAAAATACAACACCTCTACTGCCATGCCATATTCTAACTGCATTAAAGATTATACAAACAAAGTTTGCAGTTTCCATATGATTCTAACGTGCAAGTTAAGCTGACAAGATCACACGTCAATGACAGCTTTTCCATCCCAATACTTCCAAGATCAAACCATTTGATTATTACAGCTTTCTGAAATAACCTATTTATTTTATATCTATCCAATCATTGATTTAGGACAAAGGTTAAAAATATCTAGCTACGAACTTTAGTCTTGCATGGTACTAAGTACCAGTATAAAGGCCTTAAGAAACCTTAGTCTCATGCAGCCTTAACATTTTTTCATTAAGCAGTAGTGTTAATCAGCTGCTGAATTTAGGCTTTTATAGATATGGCTATTGATCAAATTAAGGATATTGAAAATGATAGCATTGAGGATTTGGAGAAGCCCTTCATTCAGAGTACCAACATTGTGGACTCTGACGATAGTTCATCAGAGGCAGCTGATGAAAATGGTTCAATTGCTATGGTTTTGTTGAGCACTTGTGTTGTTGTATGTGGTTCCTTTGAATTTGGATCATGTGTAAGTATTTTTGCTGCACGTTTTTCTTTCTTGGTGCTACAAAAGATTGCTTGAATCTGTAGAGGAATTCGTATTAACATGGTTCTTTTTACTGTTGTCGGTTGTGATTGGTCAGGACCATCAAAATCATGAACCAAAAAAGTGTTTGTTTAGCTAAAGTAATTTTTTTTTTTTGCGCAGGTGGGATTCTCAGCACCCACTCAATCTGCTATTAGGAAAGATTTAAATCTATCTCTAGCAGAGGTATGTCATATACATTTGTAGGAATTTTGTTCATTTTACGAAAAGTGGTCTCAGTTTCAGTGAGATGGAGCTTAGTTATTCAAGCTTAATGTTGCAGTTCTCTATGTTTGGTTCTATATTAACAATTGGTGCTATGATTGGAGCAATCACAAGCGGCAGAATTGCAGACTTCATTGGTCGAAAAGGGGTATGCGGATCTTTGTACTATGTTAGGAACAAGACAAAGGGACCTTTCCTCTAGAAGTTTGCATATACATTAGGGAATAGGCTAAAAACTGTGAGGCATAAACTTTTACTTTTCTTACTAAGTTTCAAAAAAATTGAAAATTCTAAGATGTAAAAGGTAAATTTTGTAGTGTAAATTACAAAATACTCACGTGCTATCCTTTTTAACCACATAATTCTTTATTATTTCAATATGATCACATGCTCCTATGGTTTTATAAAACGTGAAAAATAGATAAAATACTTTGCATATGATTCTTAGGATCCATGACTATGCACGCGATGCCACATAATATTTAGTACCAATAGCATATTAAAAAAATCAGATGTAGAATATTTCGTGAGTCATAACGGAGCAATGATTCTATCCATTTTTTACATTTCATAAAACAACATAGTGATTATATGGTGATATTGAAAAAATATAGGGATATTATGTGGTCGAAAATGATATCACATGTGTATTTCATAGTTTATCCAATTTTGTAAATCTGGAGGTAACGGAAAAGAACACGTATTGTACCTTTCTTATTGCAGTTTCTGTGCTGGTTCATAAGTAAAGCTTTCATGTGCTTGTTCACTAGGCAATGAGAATATCAGCTGGCTTCTGTATTGCTGGATGGATTGCAGTCTATTTCTCTGTGGTACGAGCCGTAGTCACTGTTTTCTGTTATCAATCAGAATATAATGTCTAACAACAGCAAA
The DNA here is from genome assembly GCA_024721245.1 of Mitragyna speciosa. Taxonomy (NCBI): domain Eukaryota; kingdom Viridiplantae; phylum Streptophyta; class Magnoliopsida; order Gentianales; family Rubiaceae; genus Mitragyna; species Mitragyna speciosa. The sequence continues at coordinate 2,057,198 of CM045569.1, forward strand.
GATTATACAGTAAGTTAAACGTACATGTGAATTATATTAAGCAATTTTCTGGTATGATCCAGGGTGCTTTGACACTTGACATTGGAAGATTTTTCACAGGATACGGAATTGGAATATTTTCTTATGTTGTAAGTGCTCATTTGAAGTTTTAGTTCCGAAATCAAAGTTTTGACAGCATATTTCATGGTTATATTTCAGTTTTTATCATTTTGGTGCCTAATGTTGATTTTTACAATATTTTACACATTGAATAGGTCCCAGTTTTTATTGCCGAAATAGCCCCAAAGAATCTTCGTGGGGGGCTAGCAACTCTAAATCAGGTAAGAGGAACATCAAAACTTTTTTATCGTTCTCTTTGCAAACTGTCATGCCCCAAGCCCACATGCTTGCATTCAACAGAGTTTCTATTGCCAAATCCAGTCATTTGGGCTTCATTCTTGTTAGCCCAAAATGGATACTTCAAGTTGAATTTAGTTGCTCAAACTCAACTTATTTATTTGTCCATATTACTTAGCTTTTCAAACGTGAGACGAGGTATTACATTCACCCCTTATGAACCTTAACTTTTCAAATATGAAACGAGGTATTACATTCACTTTTTTTTATTAGGTTTTGCATCATTGCATAATATATGATCCACTATCCACTTAGTTGTGTCAATTTTTAAAGGTGCCTTGTACAAGATCTCTCACCATTAGATTATAGAAACACTTAATCCTGTACAACACTTAATTCCTCCACTCCTTAGTGTAGTTGCTGTCCAATACAATTGGGTCATTCTTACCTAAGCCTAATACCATTGGCCCATTATCACTCACCTCGTATAGGCTCTCCCATCATTAGGTTGCAGAAACATTTAATTCTGTATAACACTTAGTTCATCTACTCTCTAACATAGTTGCGGTCCAATACAATTGATCCATTCTTACCCAGGCCTAATACCATTGGCCCTATTATCTCTCACCTCGTACAGGCTTTCCCCCATTAGGTTGTAGAAATACTTAATCCTGTACAACACTTAGTTCATTCACTCCCTAACGTAGTTGCGATCCAATACAACTGACCCATTCTTACCCAGGTCTAATACCATTGGCCCATTACCACTCACCTCGTGCATAGATCATATAAGGTTTGCTTTGATACCACCACGTTATCAGTGCCCGGAACCCACAGATCCAACACGCAACCAGAGTTTCAATATCCAAGCTTAATTATTTGGCTTCGTCCTACTATCCAAAATGGATGCCCTAAGTTTAATTTGAATGTTTCGTGTCAACTCATATCCATGTTCCAATTTAAGACAGGGCATTACATAAACCGTGAAGAGCTAGTGATCATTGAGATTGATCCCACATTTTGTGCGTCTTTTATGCAGCTTATGATAGTTTGTGGTTCATCAGTTGCATTCTTACTAGGAACAATCATCTCATGGCAAACTCTTGCCCTGACTGGTAAGTTTGAAATAATTGCTCTGTCTCTGTAAAGTAAATGAAGGACATTGGTTATCAAAATCAGAAATTGATTGTGGATTGATTTACTTGAAGGTATTCTTCCATGCATTGTCCTGTTTATGGGTCTTTTCTTCATCCCTGAGTCACCTAGATGGCTGGTAAGGTCAAATGACATGAATTTTTGAATGCATTTGTTATAAAAAAGAAGTTAATTGAATCAATTGTTGTGATTGCAGGCAAATGTAGGGCGCGAGAAAGATTTTCTTGTTGCCTTAAGAAGGCTTCGTGGCAAAGGTGCTGACATTACTCATGAAGCTGCTGAAATTCAAGTATATCTCTCTCTTCGTATGTTTATGGTTCAAGTTCATCTATATTGTATGACAGACTTTAAGCATAATTGTTTCTGGCAGGCTTATAATCTTATTCTCCAAGGTCTTCCAAAATCTCAAATGCTGGGTTTGTTCAATAGCAGATACATTCGTTCTGTGATTGTAAGAAATATTTTGAATCTGCTTAAAAGTTCTATATTTAAGCAGTTGTCTAAGCAACCTAACTAAACTTCTCTGCAACTTCTTTTCTTCAGATTGGTGTTGGACTAATGGTATTCCAACAGTTTATTGGAATAAATGGAATAGGCTTCTATGCGAGTGAAACCTTTGCGAAATCGGGTAATTTAGAATTTTTACTTTTTACATTTTACACAATACTATACTTCCAAGTTGGGCCATTGATCATCCAAATATGCAACTGCAGGGCATTCTTCAGGCAAGATCGGAACAGTGGCCTATGCCATAATTCAGGTTTCTTCTTAGTTAGTATGCCTGAAATCATTGAAAATCCAGAATGAGTGAAATATCAAGGTCTAAAATCTGCCTGATTTTATGCTTTAGGTACCAATAACTGTTGTTGGAGCCCTTTTGATGGACAAATCTGGAAGAAGACCACTTCTTATAGTGAGTATTTGTAGTACCTACCATAGCCCTTTGGGTTGTCAAGGTAAATAGTATTAGAAGTTTAAATTAGCGATGATCATGCATTATCAGGTGTCAGCATCAGGCACATTCCTAGGCTGTTTCTTGACTGGTGCTTCTTTCTTTCTCAAGGTAAGTCAAAAAAAATAAAGACTAATTTCAAGTACATCAATGTTTTATACTACATGTTTTTTACAGTATTCTTCTTTTCGTGGATCAGGACCAGAATTTATTGCTTGACTGGGTGCCATTACTTGCTGTCTCTGGAGTACTGGTACACGCTTAACTACTTTAGTCACCCAATTTTCTTGTGAACCTCAAATTGATATTCATTAATGAATTCCAATATTATTTCCCACTCAAACAGATTTACATAGCAGCATTCTCAATTGGAATGGGACCTGTTCCATGGGTAATAATGTCAGAGGTAAACTATTTAGATTATGCTCAAATTTTCATACTAGAAGAAATTCATCTCAATCCATAAACATGACATTTCCTCTTGCAGATTTTCCCGATAAACATGAAGGGTGCTGGTGGAAGTTTGGTGGTGCTAGTAACCTGGATGGGTGCGTGGGCAGTTACCTTCACTTTCAACTTTCTCATGAGTTGGAGTTCCACAGGTGGACAAAATTTTCCTGCTATCCATTATCCACAACAGGCAATTGGATATCCCTGGATTCTTTTTCATCTAACTCTATGTCTGCCTGGATTTTCTTTCACAGGGACATTCTTGACCTACGCTGGATTTTGTGCTCTTACTGTACTGTTTGTGGCAAAAGTAGTGCCAGAAACAAAGGGAAAAACATTAGAGGAGATACAGGCCTCCATCAACTCATACGTCGCATAGAGTTAAACCAACAAATAGCAGTGGAAGTTCATTATTATTTCGTGACGATAAGGATTCAAACATCTGATTAAGATTTCAGCAAAATTTATCACCATGTATGATCAATGATGCATAATTCGATCACAAGATGTGAGCAAGAGTTAGAACAAACATCAATCCATTATGCAGCATGGTTGGCTGAAATCTTCATGATGGCAAGTACACATTTCAATTTTTTTTTTTTTTTTTTTTGCAATAATGCTAGACAGGCATCTCCTGAAATTTGCAAGAAGTCTTTCAGCATTCTAGGATTTTGCATTATGCAGTTTCAGTGTAAAACAAATTGTAGTAGACATTATGCAGAATCAATAGTATTTGGTCTCACTCACCCTCTAAGGTTCATTACCAAGTTGTCCTGCCAGTATGTCTTTTCTTAAGATGCCATTTGGTAACATTCATGTCTTAATTTCTATTTTTTGCTACAAATGAAACAGAACAGTTTCGAAGACTTGGCTTGAAGTATGATGCGTATATTAAAAACATGTACTCAGATGCATAAAAGCAATCAACTAAGCCCACAGATGTTCTTTCAGTGTCTTGGCATCTTTCAGTGTCTTGGCAAACTTTCATTGCCATGTTAATAAAAATACGAACTTCTAAATGACTGATAACAATCCACTACAAAGACGCATTCATAAAAATTTTCATATTAATAATCAAATTATGGCAAGAAACAAAATCCAGTTAATCTTTAAGTGAAGATGACTTTAAAGCCACTAATGGAATAGGATGTCACTAATTTGTAACTTTTAAAGGAAATGAACCCTGTTAATTTTTTAGTGAAGGCAACCGCCGTGCTTAGGAAACTCTCTCCTCCAACATGCTCATAGATTTTTAACAATATCTATAATATTGACCTTTCCTGCTTCTTTTACATCCTCTCCTCCCTTTTGTCAAAGCAAATCATAGAGAATTACAGTGTAAATTGTTACATTTAAAATTTTAATTTGTAATTCTTTTTAGCCAACATCTTCTTGTGTAACATAATCTGAAGAAATGTATTGGTGTCCCATATATTGGCTTGGTTGGGCTATTGATCTACTATAGGCAGAGCTAGGCAGGAGCATGTTAGAAAAGGAAAGATAAAGTTAACAAAGAACTTTGCAGTTTCGTTCTGGTAAACGCCAAGATCCTGTGAAAAATAACAGATGAAAGCAAAACTTTAATGGGGAATCTTATAATGAGGAGCACCCAACAGATATGTCATATAATGTGGAATTTCTAGTCATCATTTAAGGATTATACAGCCAGAACTCCTATCATCTGTGGAATTGAAGATGCTGCCTCATGCTAAAAGTATTCTCCACACAATAATATTCAGCCACACTAGTTCAGATTACATTTTCCATGCAGAAGTAAATGATTATTCGAGTTGTTTGACAAAACCTTGGAGAAACTTATCCCAAATCTAACCTCAACTCAACAGCCTGAAACAATGACATTGGAATTAATCTTAAGACACAAACTGGTTTTTTAAAACAGTCTGTTCTACTCAGAAGGAGGCCCAGGCCTGGACTGTTGCTTCATTTTCATGTCCTTTCTCAATTGTGGTTTTTTTCTACCTCATCTTTGTCTCCACTTCCAGGACATCTCAAGCCATGTATCCTAAGTACTTGGATATGGTGGTGCCAGCAGCATGTGGAGGGGGGGCCGGGGGGTTACTTATTCATGGCTGCTATGTTCTGTAATTTGTAAAGTCTCTTTTGGAGTGTTTAAGAAGTTAATTTACATGCAAAAAATGTGCATGTTATCAGACAAGCAATATTGGGACCACAACTTAACCATTCAAAAATGTATATGTCATAAGATATAAGTGAAAATGATGGACTGATTGTGGGCATTTGTGTGACATATTCATCTCTTAGCCTTGAGATTGAGAGAGATTTAGAGGATTTCAAGTGTCTGCACCAGAATCAGAATTGATCTGTCATGTGGTAATCATTTCAAGAAATGTTCACATACAAATGTACCAAAAGCATATGTTAATTTTCTCTAAAATTCGGACACATTTATTGGTCAATGACTACTTTTGAGAAGGATGTTTCAACGGTATTGATAATCAGATTGAGAAAAATTCCAGTAAGGTCTATCATTGGATTGGAAATTGATCACAATTAACTAACAAAATGAGTTCACTCTTGAATCTGGGATGGATATTCTTTCTCCTGTTTTAGATGAATTTGGAGCACGTACAATAATTAGTATGTTCATCTAAAAGTATTTCTAAGCTCAAAAATGTTGATTAATTTTGATTCTTTAGTGACCATTTCATCATGGCATTGGGAGAAATCTTGATACAAAAATGCTGGTAATCCAGGCATTCACAGACCAAACAAGCTACAACAATGCATTTTGATTATGCAGAGTCAAGTCAGAGACTATCAACTATATATGGAAAATGTAAATATTTAAGTTCTTTTATCACACATAATAATCATAAGCCATTTTAACCATTAAAATTGTTCTTCAACATTTATGTTCATTCCTTATTAGTGGTTGGTACAACAGGTGACGTACTCGATCGCTCTTTCAGGAGTATGATATTAATGCTACTAATGCAATAGGAGAGAAGAAGAAGTAAGTCATTTAATGTTCTGCATTTCATTCTCTCCTCTCTCTGATATTTTAGCCTCACAACCTCTTCTTCACATTCTCCAACGTTATTTTAATAGTAAACACTGTCTCTTCATCCTCTAAACACACAATCACGCACTATCTGTCCTGCATTCAGTTCTTCTCTGTCAGGGCTATCTAAAAATTCTCTGCATCACTACATTTCATTGTGTGTTGGTACATATACACAAAAGAGCTTTTCTTTCATTCTTATTGTTTTGCTGATTATAAAATTTCTTTTCTTTTTTTCTAATGAGTTTTTTATGATTAGTTTTTTATTTTTCAGTGATGGGATTGATATAACAGTTTTTGGCTGGTCATCATCAAGAAAAAAGATCAACATTCTTTACAGGAGACTAATTTTTTAGTGTCTTGTTCCCCTGACCACGGAAGGAGGAAAAATGTTGCTACAGCAATGTGTGTTTGTAGCCTTAGTAATGATTGCAATAGCCGCAGGTGGTGTGCACACTGTGGAGAGTCAGCCCCATCGAATTATTTTGGATACAGATATTGATACAGATGATTTGTTTGCTTTCTTGTACCTTTTGAAGCTTAACCGATCAGAATTTAATTTTCAGGTCAATGCTTTCCATTTCTATGTTACTCAGACTTTCCTCCTACCCCACCGTATTATCTCGTGTCATGTCGAGATGGGTGTGTGCATATATTTTAAATGTATTCTTAACTTTTCTTTGCCATACCGGTATTGACACTTCATTTGTACTTGTATTTGCATATTCTTATAACCAAGCCTGAGTAATATAGATTACTTGACTGTTTTGTTTTTCTAATTCTTAGGTTTCTTCTATGTAAAACCTTTTTGCTGTACTTTTGTTATGGGAACAACTTTTTTTTTCTCCTTCCCCTTTTTTTTTTTTTTTTAACCTTGAGCATGAAGATGTGGTTGCTTTAGTGATGTTCATCTTGAGCTCAAAGATCTAGCGCAATCAAAACTAGGAAACTTTTGTTGTTTTGCTCTCTTATTTATGCTTTGGGAGCAGTTTTGGCGAATATTATATCTGATTTGAAGTCAACCTATTCAGTTCCTATGCTTTCTGCAGCTTT